>VXBZ01002887.1:354550-407490 GCA_013399135.1 Heliornis fulica
ACAGAAAAAAACCCCACAAATCCCTCCCCCCTAACCAAAACAAAGACCACCTATATGAGATGTATATACAAGAAGAACTTAATAGGAAAAATATTTTTGGCTCTGTCTCACAAGCAAAGCAAATTGAAAATGTAACAGGATATTCCATTTCTTACACTTGTCATGATCCTTTGCACACTGAAAGACTAGAATACAGTAATTTCTCGGCCTAGACAGAATAACTTCCACTATTTCTAAGAGGAAACAGTCATTTCAGGTTCCCATCTCAAGAACATCAATCTCTGAAACCTTTCTCCAAAACACATTATTCATGAATGACAGTCAATCAGCAGTACCCATTTTTCTTGCAGAATGTTCCAGACATGACTTCCAGGTCCCAGCTACCCTCTTCCTGTTAGAAAAAGCTGAAGTCTTTTTTTTACCTTTTGGAAAGAAATTGCTTCAGAATAGATTAGTAGGTTCTGGAAATCATCTCAAAAAGAATCCTTAGTGTTCTTGGTTCTTTTGACTGTACTCACAAGGAGTGCCAAGTCCTTGGTCAGAAATTGCTGAAGAACACTCCCAAAGAAGGCCATAAGCAACCATTCCAGGAATCGTATGAGCACAGATCCAAGAGTACTTCCAAAAACTGAAATTATTATCATTTGTCTTTACTCATGTTCTCACTTAAAGACCAGCATAACAATCGAGATTCAGGGGGTTCCTGGCCTTAAGCTTGGATGTCTAAAAACTAGCTTCACCTCAGCTCATTTGTATTGCCAGTTATTTTAAATGATTACCATGAAATGAGGTGCCAAATGGATACCAGAAGATACTTTAGTACAATTACATACCTAATAATCCATATGCTTTGCTAAGTGTGCTGAAGGTTGGAAAGCAGTACAAAAATGAGCCAATATTTCCTTTCAGAGTTTCCAGGACCTTTCTTCTTGTCTGGGGAGAAAAAATACTAAAATATTTCTGCTGTAATATTTGATATAAAGGAAGACAGATATACAAGAAACAGTGGAATTTGGTTAAAACCGCAAATGGTAAAGGCCTGTCACAGTACAATAGGCAATGGCTTTCTAGTCATCACCACACTGAAGGAAACATTCACACTGATGACCTCACACTGAATTAAAATAACCAGATCTAGGAAATGCAACTTTCATTCTGTTAAACACGCTGTTCTCATCTGGAACATTCTAGGCTGACTTAATTGCCTGGCTGAGGAATTCAGCATGATGTTTCCCAGACCCATGCAAAGGGACTTTCTTCCCCATAAGTACTTCTATGGCTGAATTGCAAAAATAACCAAAACCCTTCTCAACAAAACACTTGCATACCCGCTCTGGTATTACTGATACTAGTAGGATTTCACTTTCTGATTATACTTTGCTTTTGGTCTCAACTAGAAAAAAGATTTTAATGTAAGCACAAGAATGTAATTTAGAGAGAAAAAGGAAATCTTTACATTGGTGATGGCAGATGTTTAAATCTTTAAGAAGAAAAAAATAAGAGTGGTAATAACTGCATTTTTCATTTATAAAGCACTTCATTGTGCCAGTACTTTTAGCACTGAGGCATCAGATATAGCAGACAGCTAAACATTATCATTGTAGAATTGTATTGTGATAATATTTTATGTTAAGATTGTATATTACTAATTGTATAATTAATATGGTATATTACTGTAGAAGTCTGAGCTGAAAGTAATTTGAGCCCCTAAGTTACTTTGGCAAACTGTAACTAGAATTCCAGAGCTTCCTACACAGCAAGTGTTATTTACACTGTTGTGGTGCTTGTTCACAGCATAGCTAGTTAGAACAATACAAAAATATAGTAAACATAAGCTGACACATATTTTATTTCTAGATCAAGCAACGATTCCTACTTGGCACATTAGAAAAGAAGAAACAGATGTGGGCTGGGCTACCATTTATTATGTGATGATCCAGGGAGGGGAGGGGANTAATTGTTACCTGATATAAGAGTGTTAACACAGACAATAGATTTTATTAAACAGAAGTAATGGGGGGTGGAGTGTTGTGTGAAAGGAAGCGAGATTCAAAACAAAATAGATTTAAGTAATTCAATGCAGGAGAATGAATCGTGTAGGAGATGAGCCTATCTGATAAAAACCAAATTAACAAGATTATTTACAAATTGCAAGATTATTATAAAAATATGCTAAATCTTTTGGAGAAGCACTAAAATGAAATCACTGAAGAAATTCAAACTGATTTTTTGTCATTTACAAAGTGTATTACATAAATGTCCAAGCACACCATGGGCATAATAAATTCCCAACTGCCTTAAATTGATCTACCTGCAGGCTACTGCAAAGGAGTCAGTCTCACCCATTTCTGCAGGATGTATTGCAGTCTAGGCCCATACTTCGTTTCAGCCCTAGCAATTACTCAGTTTCAGCGCACATCTGATCATATCACGGATCTGATTTAAAACACTTAGTTTTTAGTTAAATTTCAGATGGATGACCAACTTATTCCGTGGCCTCATGCATGCTAGAACTCACGTAAAGGAAGAGGCAGGAGACGTGGCCAAGGCAAAGCTGGGTATGTATGTTATGTGGTATGAGAGGACAGGCATAAGAAATCAGAAAGATCAATTCAAATTCAGCCATGATTGGTCTTAATACCTTCTGAATATATTTTATGTCACTGTACTATTGGTGAGTGTTTGCCTATTGCTATATCACAGTAGTTTTGGAACTGAGTCAAGTTGTTCAAGAATTGGGTTGCTTTACACAAGATCAGGCTCCTTGAAATCCTGCTGATGTCTTTATATAAGCCACTTTCCCACTCTACCTGCTCTGGTTTTTGTTTCTTCATGCAGCCTTGAAAAATCATTCCTAAAGTAATATTTATTTAAGGTGAATCAGGAGTTAGCTTCTAATGAGACATTCACAACAAAAACCAGCCATCTGCTGAGAGCGGCTCTCACCTCAAAGTTAATGCAATTTAAATTGAAGTCCAAATTATTTTAAATTAGGTAATACATATTACAGTTTATGTAAGACCTGAACCACTACGTAGAAGGCATCATAATTTTATGTATATTAAAGATAATACAAAAAAGAAAGGTTTTGGTAAATAGTTAGACATTGAAGATCAACTTTATGTACAACTCTGAATGAAAAGGGAAACAAATCCAGAAGAGAGCCAGATACAAAAAAAGAAAAAGAAGGATGATCAATGGAAGACTTGCCGACAACATCTGAGTCGTTAGCAACATATCATCCTCCATAGCTTGCATCACTAAAATCCAGCTAGATGACATTTCAAGCCTTGTACTAACCAGCCTATTCTCCAACCCACACATGCAGGATAAGCCCTGTTCCAACACACTACCTATCTTCTCCATGAATGTCACATTTGAAAAGATAGGTCCCTTATGTAAGACTAACAACACTGGATTCATTTACTTAGCAACAGAAACAAATCCAAGGTAGAGGCACATAAAATAATCTATAAAGTCACATAAAATAAATAATCTAAAGGTCAGGCCAGTGGTACTTTAATGGGATACTCAAGACAGATGTGTCATTCAGGGTAAGCTCAGCACATACATTATCAAAGACAAACTTCTAAACTCCAAAGTTCACTTGTCTCCCTTTTACTTTCAGGAACCACCTCTAGTTCACCATGAAGCTTTTGACATCTGTGTCTTTTGCCAATACTGCATCTCAAGCAAGAGTCTTCTGTAGGCCTTTAAAACATTGAGATGATGGAGACACAACCACAGAAATGTTAGATGAGACAGGACTACAGGAGACCTATTTTAAGGTCTGGCTATATCCTATATGTAGCTATATCCATATCCTAGCTATGAAAAAGGAGTGACTTAGTAAACTTAGACTATCCCTGACACTCGTCTATTCTTAAAAATTATGGGGACTCCACAACCCACAAGATGTCACCTGTCCCACTGCTAAAATATCATACAAACTTTTCTAGTATTTGATCTGAATACCCTTTACCTGTTTTCACTGATTACCTCTGGCCTTAGCTCAGTCAACACTAGTAACTGTGTTTGCCTTACAGTGTGGTATTTAAGAATTGCGATGTTTTTAATAATTGTTGTCTTTCTTAGACTTGCATTCATAGAATTATAGAAGGTGTTAGATTGGAAGGGACCTTTAAAGGTCATCTAGTTCAACCCCCTGCAGTGAGCAGGGACATCTTCACTAGATCAGGTTACTCAGAGCCCTGACCTTAAATATCTCTGTGGATGGAGCTTCCACTATCTCTCTGGGCAGCCTGTTCAGTGATCTACCAGCCTCATACTGAAGAATTTTTTCTTAATATCCAACCTAAATCTCCCCTTTTCTAGTTTAAAACCATCATCCCTCATCCTACCACTACATGCCCCCATGAACAGCTTTTCCCCAGCTGTCTGACAGGCACCTTTCAGGTACTGGAAGGTCACTATAAGGTCCCCCAAGAGCCTTCTCCAAGTTTCTCACTGACCATGGTGCCACGGCTTTAACAGGTGTGCTTATACTTGATGCCAGTCACACTGTCCCTCAAACAGTTCAAAGGCATGTTCTTGTCTCAGATCTGAATGGTTAAGAAGGGCACCTGAAATATAGCTGTCGGTGCTGTTGCACTCCAGAAGCATTGTAATGTAATGTAACACTTTTATGAACCAGTATCAATTCTATCACTATAAAAAAAAGTAGGTGCATTTATTCAGATGTCTAAAATCAACCATCAGCTACCAGGAATAGATCATCTCCAAAAAGCTGTTGCTTATCCGGTTCGGTCTCCATAGTATCTCCACTATAGGCCTGTCTGTAACTGTCTTGAGTGAATGGGAGCGTTGGAATTCATAGAATGTTAGAAGTTGGAAGGGACCTCAAAAGATAATCTAGTCCAATCGTCCTGCTCAAGCAGGATCACCTAGATTAAATCACACAGGAACACATCTAGATTCGTGCTTTTATTTATTTTATTTTAACCTCTAGGCACCCTAAATTTATTCTAGTTATTGTGAAGGATTATGTTTCACACCAGACAGTACTCCAGATTAGGTCTCACCAATGTCAAATCAGGAAATAACTATTTCCTGTTTCACCATATGCCTTTCTTCTATATTTATTCCAGAATTGCTTTTGGTAATTTTGCAAAGGCATCACATACTTGATTTAAATTTAAACTGTGAACCAACAATCCCAAGGTTTATCCTGTTCCACTGTGGCCTCTTCTGTTAGGCTTTCTATTATATTTCTTTCTGGAATATTCTGTGTCCTAAATGCATGATTTTGCACTGTTCTCACTCAGTTTCAGCATATTTCTTTCAGTTGTTTCTTCAAATGATGAGAATATTTCTTTCTCCCAGTTTTTTTTGGGTTTTTTTTTTTGTGCATTGGTTTTATGCTGATGAATTCCAAACTTATAAACTCTGATTTTCCATTCTGTTCTAGGAAGAGGCTGCATTAATAGATGACATTAAGGAATAATTTCTTGTCCAGAAAAAAAACTCCACCCACACTGAAAAACTAATTAAAGATTTATGGATTCTCCCATTTTTGAAAACTTATTCCTAGGAGAGCAACACACTACAGACATGACAAAGAGTGCATGACACTTACTGTTAAGTCAACTTGAGGAAAGAAGAACACAATCCACACAGCAAAGAGTTGAGGATTTGGTAAATTATTATTATTGTGTATTATCTACAAAAATGGACTCCCAAATACACCCTTCTTACTCATCCTCCACAAAGATGTGTGACTGCAGAAGATAAACAACTGTATTCACGTGCTAATGGAAGAGAACAAGAGCTGAGATAGACACAGAAAATGCAATTAATTCTTCAAAATGTGCAATTTCCTTTGCAGCAGAAGCCAAGGAAAATGACCCATCAGTTCTGATGAAGGTATTAGTAAGCACCATCTACCCCACTCACAAGATATGCATCGGTTGGACAGGACTCTGAGCAACCTGATCAAGTATAGATGTCCCTGCTCACTACAGGAAAACCTGTGAAAAGACTGGATTGCTTTGTTTTCAGAAGTAGATGAACAAGTGAAAACATAATAAAATATCAGATGTGCAGGGTCTTTGTAATGTTTTGTAACACAAGAAGAAGTATTTCAATAGAGTAAATGCTAAAACACGCACGCACACACCCCAAAAAAAAAAAACCAAAACCAAAAAACCAAGAAAACCACAACAAAATAAGAATCCAGACATTCAAATACAGTAAAAGGAAATGCATGTGTATATGATGACTAATTTGGGAATTCTTTCCTACATAAGGATAATGAGACTGAGTAGTTAGATGAACAAACAAGCAGGTATTTATGTAGGTAGCAACAGTTCATAACATAACACTGAAAACCTGTGTGGAGAGCATACATCAGGCCTTAAGCAATCTCTTAAGTGACAGCAGGTAAAATAGAGTCAAGTGACAGGGCAGACAGTGCCCTTTCTGCCTAACAAGGGGTATTCTCCTTGTTCTCTGAACCGTCTGGAACTCAGTGCTCTCAGATCCATCCCTCTGGACTTCGGGTCTGAGCCAGTCGGGCAACTCCTAAAATCATGGACAGATTCATAAAACTGTAGTGCCAAGTTACATTCAATTCAGCTTTGGAAAATAGGGACACCTCAAGAAGGTTTTATTTGTAAAGGGTAGCTGCACTGCCTTCTGATCCCATTCAGAGAGCATCCTCCTACATACTTTTCTCCAATACTGCAACTTTTGAATGGCTCCCACCTAGCTCAAGGTGACTTTCTGATGTTGTAGACAGATGTCCATACACTGGATATAGTGCTTATACTAGGAAAAACACCTTAAGTGAAGATAAAAATATTCAGTTCATTATAGGCTCTATGATGCAATTCATGGGCAGCTTGCCCCAAAAAGACTTTGCAATAAAACATGCAGCTCTTGATTAACTTTGAAGATGGTTTTGGTGGAAAAAAGTATTGGAAGAAAAAGGGGGAAATGTACTGTTATTAAAACTTTGTAGATTAATAAAAAACATTCTGTTTATTAAAAAAATAATTATAAGGTTGGGGTTTTTTTTTAGAAAAATATGTGATATTGGATATAGCATGTAGAGTTTAAAATTCATTCTCATCCATATGAAGTTCATTTCCAAATTCACTTTGATACTAAGTCTGAACTAGAAAGAGCAGAGGTTAAATAGGAATGAAACAGGAAATGGAACAACAAATAAAAGCTATGAAACAAAACCCCATGTTTTCTGTAATCTGGTCACTAATGGCTTTATGCAGCAGGAACACTACACATGGGAGGGGGGCATGGAAGGCAGCAGGCTGTTCTGTATCTTACTCCTGTGCCCTGCCAACCTACTCATCAGAAATCTGGCTGGGATCCAAGTCTAGCTAGGAAATACAAAAATACCATTCTAAAAAATCAACCTTTTCAAGCTCCCTGATCCACAATTCTGACTTCTTATAGACATCTTTGTTTGCATGTGGGTTTTTTTGGGGTGGTTTTTTTTTGTTTTGGTTTGGTTTGGTTTTTGGTGCAGGAACAGCTGCAGGAACAATCTTTTTTAATACTTAAGAAGTTTACCCTAAAACTGGATTAGAAATGACATATCCGCTTAATCTTGGACCAAAAAGCTTAGGGCAGATTCTTTATAGACATTTCTGGCTACAACTCATGCCCCCCCAAACACACAATGCTCATATATGGTCTCCTGGCTGCCTTTATGTATAGCCATCTGTTAGGCAGAATCATCCATTCACAAACAGTTCCATCCCGTTTCACAAGTTTTGGACCCAAGCAAGTGCTGGCTGAGAGATGCAATTGTGCTGTTGCCACTCACAGGAAATATCTTCGGCCTGACTGTAATGCCAATTGCACTGATCTCTCATATTTCTATAGATTTTATCACATAAAGCAAAACTTAAAAGCCAAAATGGGAAAAGTGCTTCATAGGCACTTATAGCTCTGGTGTTTTGTAGTAGAAGCTGCTTAGTAATCTAAGGCCCCAATATTTACAAACTGATGGACAGTGATACTCAGCTAGTGTCACCTTAAACATCGTTAGATTTGCAGTTCAACTATGGCTATAAGCAACGTGAGAACAGGCCATGATCTATGTGGTTGCTGCCACAATACCACAAATTAGAATTTGCACACACATATAGGATGGAGCCTTGTTAATGGAAGCATGGAAAATACAAATCTAAACTAAATAACCCAAAGAAGATTCCTAATTATATTTTTAACCAAACGACTGCAAATCTGTGAACAAAACTGGTGTGTCTGCTTTTTTTAAAAGACAAGCAAATGTAACTCCAGTTTTGACAGTGTGACAGTGCTAAAAACCTCTTCATAGTTAATATTTATATCTTTACTAAAGTTGTCCTTTTAAGTAGTTTCTTAAAGAGAGAACAGATGTCTGATAAACATAAAACAGATAAAAAGTGAAAGGTTTTTTATCATTTCTCTGAGATAGATCATTCTTCCCTATCTTTGGTAAGGCAAAACTTGTAGAGTTAAGGTAATACATTAATTGGACCAGGTGGTATAACTGAAAAAAGGGTATGCTTCCAGCACAGCTGCTGAGTACTTGCATGACCTGCCTGCAGCACATGTCAATAGTCTGCAGCTGAAGTTACACTAGCTCTCTTTTACAGAAACCTTTGATTCTGAATGGTCACTCTTGCCATGACTTGCCCAAATTTGAAAAAGGACTTGGGAATATATCTGAAAGCTCAGATTACATCATGCAATAAAGTCCTACTATCTTAAAAAAAAAAAAAAGACAAGAAAGATAGTTAAGCAGGTGTTCAAAGTAGCAACTATGCTTGGATAACTGATTCTGTCTGAGGCCAAGGCTCAAGATGATCCATCAGTCTATTTTGCTGTTACAGCAATCTCAAATGCTTGTAAATCCTATCTGTCTTCACAGAAGGCAATGGTAGAATCTATCTGTGGGACATCTCATCCGTGACTTCACTCTGTCAGCTCCCCAGGACATCCTGCCTGCCCAACATCTCTTCTGTACTTTGCAAGAACAAATGGGAAACACGGGGAATATACTTGGGGTTCTTTTCCCAATTGTCTCCAAGCAAGACTTCAATGAGCTCCTGTCAGTGAAAAGTATGAGTGATCAGGAGACTCTTAAAAGACAGTGAAGACATAGCTGCTATTTTCTGGCTTTTTTTTTGGGCCCAGGCATTCAGTATTTTGGAGGAACATCTAGCCCAAAATCAGCTTGTAAAGTTACCCTGAACTCAAAAAAACCCAGACTTCTTAATGACTGCTGTCCTGGTTTCAGTGGGGACAATGGTAATTTTCTTCCTAGTCGCTGGTATAGTGCTGTGTTATGGATTTAGGATGAGAATAGTATTGATAATACACTGATGGTTTTAGCTTTTGCTAATTAATTCTTATACTAAGTCAAGGACTTTTCATCTTCCCATGCTCTGCATGTGAGGAGGTGAATAAGAAGCCAGGGGAAGCACAGACAGGACAGCTGACCCAAACTGGCCAAAGGGATACATACCATGTAACATCGTGCTCAACATACAAACTGAGGCAGTTGGCTGGGAGTGAGAGTAGTGATTGCTGCTCGGTAGCAAGCTGGGAATCATTTCTGGTGGCAAGCAATTGCATTGTGCATCACTTGTTTTCCATACTCTTTTTAGTATTAGTACTAATATTAATATCATTTTATCTTCTTTTGCTGTCCTATTAAGCTGTTTTTATCTCAACTCACAAATTTTATTTTTGTTTTACCTAATTCTTCCCCCTGTCCCACTGGGAGAGAAAGTTCATGAGCAGCTAGCTGCATGGCTTTGAACTGCCCACCAGGTTAAAACAGACAACTATTCTGTAGGTTATTTGGTGACATGGAAGTCAATACTGTCATGTCTGATGTCAGAACGGTCCTAAGTCATGCCAGTTAAACAGTAGAAGCTTACAGTGCCTCAGCTGCCAAAACTCAGGTTTTTTTTCTATCAAACACAGCTTTACATCTTTCAGTTGAGCATACTAATAAGTATCCACTCCAATTCATTAGAAAAATATAAAATTCCTAATTGCACACATCAGCTTGATGCTAATTTTTATTGGAGTTTTCCCTCCTCCACAATATAGTCAGTCTATTCATCTGCAGATTTTACAGAGCTGCACATTTCAGAGTTTGTCATCTGACTTCTTATAAACTTCTCATTTAGCACTAAATGCAATGACCAGGTTGATTAGAGCAACCATATGACATGGGGATGGAATTGCTGTCAACTCATTACAAAAATATATAAGGCCTCACTTTTAATTACTCACTTAGTAACAGATTAGTTCTTATTGCCTGCCAACAGCATGACCTCTCTCTCTTTCAAGGTCAGCATAAATCAAAAGAAATCAGATGAGCTTGAACTTGTCGTTTTTTCACTTCTAACCCTTTCATAAGAAAATCTGTTTAACAAAAAAGCAAGTCTCCTTTCAATAAAGAGACCATTATTAGGGGTAAAGAGCCAAATTTCCTGTTGTGGGTTTTTTTTTTTTTCCTGAATAGCCTCAAGTAATATTCCAGGAAAAATGCCTTGATACTGTTTTCTTTGTGAAATAAAAAGAAAATCAGTATTAGAAACATGAGATTGCTTACAGGTTTCAAATACCAGTATGAATAAGGGTTTCCTGGTTCCATGCTTTAAGGATTAACGGTATTAAGCACTACAAAATGACATTTGTCATGTTTACTTTAGCTGTCTTGATCTGACAGACCTCTGCAAACCTTATAAATAGAAGTTGAATGTGACTGTTTTTCTGAGATTGTTGTGGAATAGTGAAAAAATGTACAAAATGCATCATTTCACTTTCAAAATCCTAAATAAATAAAAATTCTTTAATTCAATGAAATGGTACTGCTTTGATGATTAATTATGACTTTGGGATATGAAAGACTTGGCTACATTTGTCTGCATCAGTAAAACACTCCTTAAGGTTTTGCTGTCACTTTGATGTTCTAGCACCTAGATGTTCATTAATTATAAAATTATCTTTGTGGGCCTTCTGGCCACAAAGAATGTGTTTTACTGGCCACATAGCACAAACTTCTTTTACAAAGAGCTGTGTATTTATGCAAGTGCCCAGCCAGTTCAGAGGGAGGGCAGGTGCCCAAAGGCCTGGACCTCATGACTTTTTTGTATTGCCATAAATATTTTCAGTAGGTCAGTCTTTATTTTATCAGAAATATTTAGTCTGGTCTATTTCATAGCATACATACATTCCACACTCTGCTTACATTGTGTCTTGTACTGCTCAAGCTTATTTCCAGTCCCCATAAAGGAGCAATCCACATCAACAGAAATGCATGCACACCAACATCTTGCACTCTTTATGTGCCCCAAGACTGGAAACACATTTGATTAACACACACAAATCAGCCCTTACGCTCAGGACTCAGGTTGTTGGGCCAGACTGTGGATGTTATGGAGCTGAAAGTAGAAACAAGCAATTTCCTATGTCTCTGTAGCATTCTTCCTCCACAAGACTGCATGAAAGGAAAATCATCCTCTCTCCTACGAAGTACATTTTCCAGACAAGTAACATAAGATGAGATAGTTTAGATGTTAGAGATGACATAAAAGATATATATTTTCCTAGTAAAAATTACAGATGATATGTAAAAAACATTCAGGGATACATTCAAATTCATCTTCTGAAATACACCAACAATTATGAAGACAATACTTTCCAAACATAGTCATCTTCAACTCTCACACTGAGATGTCAATCTATTAGTAGGGCACCTAATTCAGTTATTCATATATTTCTGCAGCATGATTTGTGGGCTAATTATAGCAGGAAAATTATAATGACAAATATATAGACAAAGCAATATACATTATTCATATATGCAATAAAAACATCAAATGCATTGTCATGACTTATTGCAGTGCAATGTGCTTGGCCTTTTTGGCCAGATGATACACCAGATGTTTCCTTTCTTTTAGATTTTAAAAGTTTGCATGCAGCAGAAGTCAGGTCCTGAGGGTAGGTGGGGCTTAATTATTTAAAGTTAAATGTGCAAATATTGACAAAAAACTGTTGAAGTCACATATATCATTTTCTGCTTGTCTTATTTTTTCCCATCCATACCAGAATGCACAAACTGCTCAGACTGCAGAGACCCGATTAAGGTTTTGTCTTTCACTGCTCTCTTAATTTTTCTTGCTTTAAAAAAATTAAATATATACATATCTGAAGTAAATAAAAAATTGTTGCAGGCAGGAATATATTACTTTTAAAATAGCCATAACATTTACAAAAAAGGAAAAGAGGGGTAGAGAATAAAAAAATAAAATTTTAAAGTATAAAGAAACAACTCTCTTGCTGCATTTTGCCTGTGTCATGACAAATACAAGCAAGGTATTGTATGGATACAAACCTGTCCATTAAGCCCTCTGTGTTTGGGTCTTGCCCTGTATCACAAACTGACATATCTAAAGGCTTTGGGCTCCTACCTGTCAGAAACAGCCTCATGAATAAGGAATCAGAGCACAAAGCACAGGTAAAGCATGAAAGAAGGTGCTGCCAGTAGAGCAGACAGTGCACTCAAATCATCACTGAACCATTGTACGTGGCAAAAACATTGCTGAAGATTTCACTGGAAATAAAACACTTCTTCCTTTTTTTATAGGCCACAAATAAGGTGGCCAGACCTGTTCCCCTCCAGTGCAATGGCAGCTTTTGACTGTCCCATTCCCACGTTTCAGCAAAACAGAGTAGTCACCAGTCCTCCCATAAGCTCTACAGACTTTTCATTGAAAATTTAGCAATACTCAAGGGCAATCTCCAAACCTGGGCCAGCCCCAGCAAGCACAGAAGGACTATAAAGCTCTGCAACACATACAGATCCCACCTTCGTTTCCTGCAAAAGCTGCCTGCCGACCTCTCAGGAAGAAGGCAGAGCAAATCTTATGCAATCCAAGATTTTACAGTTCTGAAGGGCACCAAGGTGGGGTAAACTGTAGCTAAACCCTGGTGTACTGTTTAAAATTTAAAGAGGTAGTTCAGCAGGATTTGCTGGGTCTTACAAGTACCTACATACAACCGTTACAGGCATCCAAAAAGGGTTGACTCTGGAGATGGGGACAGACCAAGCTGGGTTTCATTTTTTTCTGACTCCATTTACCTATCCTGAACCAAAACAACACTAAAATCTGGAAACTGAACTGACCACAATGGAAACTGTATTAACACTGCACTCTGCTGTATGTTACATGCTATACAGCCCTTCTGTAATTTCTTCTCGGCCACTCTGCTTAAACTCAGGGAGTAGTTTGAACTATGGGTCCTATCATACCTGTCATGCACAAAAGGTCGTTGAGCACACACGTGCTTGCTTTTTTAGGTACCCAGAATGTCTCTTTGCCTACCAGACAGATGTCAATAGACATTTGATTGAAGAATTCTGCAAACCAAATGTGAGAGAAAGCCCTACACTTCAGAGAAACAGCTCTTCTTCAGAAAGTTAGGGACTGTGCCCCGTTAACCACTTTGATCTGTAAAAGGGTGTCTTTGAGCTTCTTCCAACATGAAGACCTTCTCTTCATTGTCTTCCTCCCTCATTCTCTGCAGTGGGTGATAAGATGAAGTTACGAGTATGTTTTTCAAACCAAGAAAAAGGCTTCATTTGTATCCAGTGATTCCTGGGAAAGAAAACTCTTCAAACCAGAAAGAAAGTGCGGGGTGAAGGGGTCAAAAAACCCAAGGTGAACTCACCCGAGTGGAAGCGGCACCAACAAGCACTAGGTGGCAGCACAGCAAACAGTATTTCATCCCTCCAGTAAGGTCATTGCAAACTATGGAGTGATTTCAAAATCAAATATTCTAAAGTTATATTACAAAAATGTGGAAACAAATGTAACAATACAAAAGGGAGAAAAAATAATAGGTTTTCCCCATTTAACAAATCTGCCTTTCAGAAAAACGACATTGCAGCACTTCCATCCAGCCACAAAGCTGTAAGGTCTGCATTGGGCACATCTCTCCCTTCCACTGAGCCCCTACAACTCCTCCAGGTAATGTCTGCCCCAGGCTGTTTGTTGGCTGATCTGGACAACACGGAGTCCAAAGTCTATCAGCTCTGCCTTCACGAGAAGGTCAATACACAGGACAATGCCAAGGGACAGGGAGGAAACTGGTGAGAAAATGTAAACTTATGCCTAAAGAAACACTGTACAAATCATCTGAGACTGGACCAGAAGGAGCTGCTTTTTTCACTTTACCTTTGATGTATTCCCAGTCTTGCAGTTTCCTTGTTTTTCCTCCACACTGACTATTCAACATAACTATTGTGATATATATAGCCATATACATAAAATACGTATATTGACTTTTCAATATATTTCTTGCGATCATGTATAGCCCAGGAAGACACCAGGATTTTTCAGAAACATGCTGAATGCTTATATCTAAGAACAAGTCATGTTCCTTAGTCATGCTCAGTCCTGGGCCTGACTTAAAGTCTGACTCGTTTGAAAACAATGCTGATCTTTAACCTCATCCTTTGAGAAGTGTATGCACACCCCCACACATACATCTTTTTGGCTAGCATTCACTCCAGCAAATTAATTCTTCCATCCCTGACCTCTTTGTGACCTTGACTTGGTGTGACAGAGGGTCACAGAGCATGAACTTCACTGCAGAAAAACCTGATGAAACAACATCTGAGCAACTGAGCAGCAAATGTAACTCAATGTCAGCACGTGCAATGCAGGTGGTGGGAATAGCTACTTAGACATTCATAAAGAGACACAAACCCATTGTACAAGGTTCTCTGAAATCATTAGCTCCCTGCTTAGCAACCATCAAAACCCAAAAAGTAAGCAAGGTGGGAAGGGGAAGAATACAAAAAGAAAATATCTGTTGTGGTTCAGCCCCAGGCAGAGGCTGAGCACCACCAGCACTTGCTCACTCCTCTTCATAATGAGAGACAACAGACCAAGTCCCATGGGTTGGGACAAAACCAGTTTACTGACAAACACTTTGAGCAGGGAACAATAACACACACCCAGTGATAACACAGAGTACTTTACCAGACCAGGAAGAAGTTAATACAAACCATTGCAAGGACCACGCAACCAACCAACAAACCCTTACCTCTGCTCCACCATCCCCTTTTATAGGGACCTGATTGATGTCAGGTGGTGTGGAACCAGCCCCAGCCAACTCAGCTCACCTGTGCTGGCTGCTTGGGAAACAGTCCAGGGCAATTCATTCTACTTGTACTGGTTGCTTGGAAAAGTTCTCTCTGTCCTGGCCAGAACAAAGACAATATTGTACAGTGACAAAGATACACCAAAATCAGGAAGTGCACAACACTTGAAGGGATGGGAATTTCACCAAATGGTACTTGATACTGTTCCCATTTGATGAAAGATCATAGTTGGACCATGGGTCTTCATCTTGGACAGGAGATAGATAACTAAGAAAAGACATAATAGGCTGCTTTAAAATTGTCCATGATATAGATAATACAGACAGAAATTACTCTGCATTTCTCTTTCAGTAATTAATTTTTCCTAATATCTAATCTAAACCTCCCCTGATACAACTTGTGGGCATGTCCTCTCACCCAATCTCTTGCTACGTGGAAGAAGAGACCAACACCCATCTGACTACAACCTCCTTTCATGTAGTTGTAGAGTGTGGTAAGGTCTCTCCTCAGCCTCTGATTCTCCAGACTAAACAATCCTATTTCCCTCCAACACTCCTTATTTGTTCTCCAGACCCTTTATCAGCTTCGTTACTCTTCTCTGGACATGCTCCAGCAACTCAGCATCCCTTTTGTAGTGAGGGACCCAAAACTGGACAAAGTATTCAAGATGAAGCCTCACCAGTGCCAAGTTATAAGGGCACAATCCCTTCCCTACTCCTCCTGGCCACACTAGTTCTGATACAGGCCAGGATGCTGTTGGCTGCTTTGGCCACCTGGGCACACTGACTTCATGTTCAGTTGGCTCTCAACCATCACACCAGGTCCTTTTCTGCCAGGCAGCTCTCCAGCCACTCTTCCCCAAGCCTGTAGCATTGCATGGGGTTGTTGTGACCAAATCATAGGACCCAGCACTTGGCCTTGTTAAACCTCATCCAGTTGACCTCAGCCCATCAATCCAGCCTGCCCAGGTCCCTCTGCTAAGCCTTCCTACTTTCTAGCAGACCAACACTCCCACACAATTTGGTGTCATCTGAAAACTTACTGAGGGAGCACGCAATCCTCTCATCCAGATCATTGATAAAGATACTGAAAATGACTGGCCTCAAAACTGAGCCCTTGAGAACACCAATTGTGACCAGCAGCTGGATGTAGCTTCATTCACCATAACTGTGCTTGGCTGTCCAGTCAGTTTTTTACCCAGCAAAGAGAACACCTGTCTAAGCCATAAGCTGCCAGCTTCTCTAAGAGAATGCTGTGGGAGGCATGTTGAAGGTTTTACTAAAGTCCAGGTAGACAACATCCATTGTCTTTCCCTCATCTACTAGACAGGTATCCTGGTCATAGAAGGAGATCGGGTTGGTCAAGCAGGACCTGCCTTCCATGAACCCATGCTGGTTGAGCCCAATTCCCTGGCTGTCCTGCAAATACTGTGTGAAAACACACTCAAGATGAGCCACTCCATAGTCTTCTCCCATACTGAGGTCAGGCTGACATGCCTGTAGTTCCTGGGATCCTCCTTCTAGCCCCTCTTGTAGACGAGTGTCATATTGTCAAGTTCACAGTTTTCTGGGACTTCCTCTGTTAACCAGGAGTGTTGATAAATGATGGAGAATGGCTTAGTATGCTCTTCTGCCAACTCACTCAGTACTTTTGGGTGGATCCCATCTGGCCCCATAGACTATAGACTCTTTGTCATTTGACTCATTTCACCAATTTGAATTGCAAATGGAAACTTCCTCTACAGAATTCCCAACTGTTTGAAAAAAAAGACATCTCAAAGACATGCAGTAGGCTTTTTGACTGAATTCTTGAAAATCCAGATGGTACACAGGAGCTTGAATGGGATATATTATCAGTGTCACTGAAAATCCAGATAAACATTACATTGTTAATTTCATGCTTTATTGTCCCTGTGTCACCACAGTTAGTGATGATCAGGGGAGCTACTGTCTTATTCAGGCTGTTTCCTTAAGCAAACAAGGCTTGTGAAACTCTTGCAAGTTTCATGAAGACAGGTTCCAGGACAGAGGCATTTTATTAATTCTTCCATGTAGGAAAAGGATGCAGAATGAGTGGTAGCATCTTCTTATGTGCAAGAGAATCCATACATGTAATCACCACAATAATCCCACTCACAGAACGCCCTGTTCTGACACCACACTCAACATGTGGAGAATTTTAAAGGAAGAGTTAATACATAAGAGATCAGATGTATTTCAAAGAGTAAGCAGGCCTGTGGTATAGGATTAATTTATCTGAAGATCAGAAGAGCCTGGAGTGATAATCAGGATAATCCCTTGTACACAACAGGGAAGTGAACTTCCCTGGATTAACTCATGCCTTTGACTCCTGCCTCTATGAATGAGTTACAACATGATTTTAAGAAATACATCTGAATTTTGGTTTCACATTTCCAATAGTGAGTAGCTTTGCAAATTGTTCCAACATTTAACTGCCTCTAATATAAATATTTATATTTTGGTAAATCATTATCTGTCCGACAGAAGAACCAATATAGTCCCCCATTTATATACTTTCATACTAAGAGTAGGTCTAACTCTAAAGACTTAATTTCTTGTTTAATGCAGTACTTACTTCCATAGTAGAAAGTATATTTTCCAACCCTTCTGATAAGACTTGTAGATTCCCTATGAACTCAGCCCAATTTATTGTTTTTTCTTCAGTGATGGATACCAAAATTTTATTTCATAATCCAGTCATAATCACAAGTATCAAATATTGAGGAAATATGGCTTACACACAGTTATTTAATATAAATTAAATAAATTAAAACTCTCCTCTATACATGCAGTGGTCTTTCTTGTTAGGCACTGCTCTATCCGTAGGTGAAGTAAGTAATTTCCAGACTGCTGGAGGACACAAGCAGCCATAGCCTTACCAATTTTAGTATAATAGGGCCTTGCATATTACTGCTACTGCTGCCAAGGAAGGAATCTTAGGTGCCATTTGACAAGAAGAGCTAGACTGAAGGCTAGCAGGTTCCAACAGCAACTGCTGCCATACCTCTCTTACCTTCTTAACCTTCCCCTCTCTGCCTAAGGCAACAAGAAAAGCAATGAATCTCAACACTTCTAATGAACTCTGTATCCCAGACTTCCTCCACATCTTTCTCTCTTTGCTCTGACTGTTGTTAACCCAAGCTTGGCCTAACTTTGAATCCCTGGATTGCCATTACTCATTTTGCTTCCTTTACTGATTCCGGGTCATTTAGCTCCCCAGGTACTCGCATAAAGCTAAAGATGCACCTGGGCTACCAGGATAAAAGCCACATCATATAAATATGGCTCACATACCTTTTTCCTAGATAGCTGAACCTCCAGTTTGCTGAAGTAAAGCTTCTTGTTTTTCTGTACCCATGTATGAAAGTCATCGGAACTGCAGCTAAAGAATAGGGAAGTGGTACATGATGGAAAAACAGAGCAAGTGAATCTCATATTCTAAATAAATTATAAAAATATGGAACAATATGTTTTTGAAATAATTGCAAAGGCATTAATTTATGTCAAGGTTAGTTAAAGAATTTACACACTGAAATTGTAGTTGGAAAGCTGCAATATAATAAAGAACTACTCCAGAGAGAATTCTGCCTAAAGTGAAGGGAAAAGAAGTAGAGTAAGAAAGAAAAACATTTGTAAATCAGATACCACCACCTAGCAAACAGTTAAAAATATTGTCCAGAGACAAACTAACCAAGATATATCAAGGTGTTTCTTTGCAAGGTGCATTTAAACCAGTGGTAGGAAGAGAGTGTCATGCTTTGGATATGACACTGTCCATGCTGCACCCAACTGAAGTTGGGTGGGAGACACTCAGTCATCTTAACTTCCACTCCCTCCAAAATCTGGCCAGATCCACTGAAGTGGAGGATTTTTGCCTAATATTGTTACCTGTGAAATGAAGCTCATTTCAACCTAAAGCAGAGAAACATGACCTGATGTAGGGACCTGAATCTAAGGCCACACTGCCTGCAATATTCAAAGAGATTTATGTTAAATGTTCCAGTTTTGGATTAAGTCTGATTTCACATGTAAGTCTAATGCACCTGATATGACGCAGTGCATAAGGGTTCCTCCCAGTTTTGACCCAGTTGTTACTGGAGAACTAGTTTTTCAGGCTGTGAAATCCACTTTATAACAAGGCCTTAAAACCTTGGCAATGCCTTTGAATGACAAATGCAGGCCTCCTCTGAAATACATTTTAGCTATGTGACCCTGATTTAAGTTAAAATTCATAGACTGTTAATTAACATGTGGAACAGGAAGTTTCTAAATAGCTCACCAGGTATGTATTTGGCAGGCAGTACACCAACACTTGAAGTGTGGTTAAAATACCCGCTTTTTTTACATCACTGAAAGTTTAATAAATATTTATTTCTTCAGGGACCTCCAACGTTAATAAAACCTGTCTGCTCTTGTTTGAATCTTTAAAACTCTTGTTAAATTGTAAGGCTGAGGTAGTGTCTCTGAAATTGTACCACTAACAGCAAAGCAAATGCAGAGCATAAGTGGGTTTTGTGTCTTTTTAACAGCTTTTATATGTCCACTAAGTGCTTGTTTTCTGTTTTGTTAATTTTTCCAGCTTCCATAATAATTAGATGAAGGAGGAAACCACAGTTTCAAATGCTACCGTTTCTCTGGTTCTCCAGAGTTAAAAGGAGGATTCAGGATTAGATGGCTTTCTCAAATGTTTTTTTCTTTTACTAGTCGTGCCAAAATCACATTTTGGTGCACATTAAATAGTCTGATAGCCCATCAAAATACTGAGTTATTTGTTTAGCATCAGGAAGCAATTGCATTTACAGTACTAATAGTCAATAGCCTGAACTATTTTCTTTTTAAATCAATGCTATCATTTTCTAAGACCATGTGCCCTTACCCTAAAAACTTGTTCAACTACTGGTTGCACAACTTGCATATATGCAGGTTAGCTTTCCAGCTGAGGTACCACGTGCCAGTACTGCTGGGCAGCCTGGTGTCACACATAACAAAGTGCCTTTGGTGCCAAGTGTCATGTGCCAGGAGAAAGAAAGGTCATAGTGTCTCACACAGAAAGGAGTCCTGCTCAGACCACTCCTTGCAGCAAATTTACTCGCTGTCTAGCACACCTCCCAGTTTCAAATTATGCTTTAATTGGATCATGAATTTGCACTTCTGTGTTTCAAGTCAATGTCTGTGTGTTTATGTCACCAACTTTTACCTAGTTAACCTCCTGAGTTCCCTTCCAGACTCAGTGACCGTATGATACTCTGAGTGCTGCTGAAGGAAGGCCTGCAACAGCTTAGCACCATGCTCATCCCTTGTATTCATGACTGATTCTCATGTTCCTCTCATCAAGTGACCATGGAGAGATGCATTCATTAAGGCACAGGAAATATGGAAGTCTACTCCCACACAGAGTTGATCCAGTGAGACACAGCACAGCCAGGTTCAGGGAGTCAAAATATAACCATCATCTCTATTCTCAGCTTTCTATTGCACTATTCCAGTTTCATTGCTTCTTTAAACAAAGATTGCTTTCTTGGCCAAACCAGCTTCAGCCTGTGTTGGTGGTACCTCATGTTCTCTGAGTGGAGAACTGCACTTTCAGTCTAAACAAATGCATGAGCCTGGGGAGCAAGGGAGGTGTGGTGGTGGTGGGGCTCAGATTGCTGGAAATCTAGGTTCTTGATGTTCACAATGTATTGATATCACAATTTGAATGATACATTCTATTATAGCAGAAAGATTTGTCGGCGTAAAAGTTTGAGTCTGTTGCTTTCTGAATTTTCAGCTTTGTATCTTTAAATGCCTCTCTATTTATCCAGACTAGAAGTACATCTGCTCAGTATTTGGTACGTGAAATATTGCACTAAAGAAATATCCAGTTATCAGCCTATGTGCAAAAAGGAATTAAACTGTAATTTAAGAAATAATTTCACCTCTCTGATCTGTCTGGCAGATCTTTTCACCATTATTCTCTTGTCCAGTACCTACATTCCCATGGTGCCAAATAGGCTTTCACATATATAAAGGCAATAAAAAAGTAGCAGCGAGATCCACCCAGCAGACACAGTACTGATGTCAATGGTGAGCTGGCACAGAACAAAAGAGAATGAAAATAAGATACTTTTAATGATGTTCACCCTGCAGATGGGAGAAAAGACTTTAGCACATATCTCAAATTGACCAGGGAGAGTAGCTAATTCTGCTTTTCAACATATGATATTCCATTTACTGTCATGATTATTTTTTTAATGCAAAAAACATCTAAATCCTGCAATCTATTCTCATTGCCTAAAAATGGGCTGATATATGACAGCGGCACTTTAAAGAGGACTACGAGTCCTTCCTGTGGGAAGGAGACAAGAGTGACACATACTGGGATTTCCCATACCAGAATGTCATAATTTCTCTTTCAGAGACTATGTATTTCACAAGACAATGATCCTTGTTCCAAATAAATGACACGGATATGAAATAGGTGAAAAAATATGGATGGAAAACTTTAGAAAAGAGATGTGATCCTAGTGCATCAGCTTCTTTTTGATTCGTTAATCTTATTAAAGTATACTCCTCTCAGACAGCACATTACATCCAAAGACTTTGCATGTTAAGCACTGAACCAAACAATGACTCAACAACCTTCTTATTTTATAGACAAAGAATAATAAATACAGCAATGCCTTGTCCAAGTGACTGCATAAGTGGCAGGACAACACTTCTCTTACACACAAAATTTCAGTATAAAATACTTCACATGCCCCAAGTTAACCTAGTAGTTTTCAAATAGATGCAGTTATAACTGCTTTAAGTGAGTATCATTTTTTTTAGTAAATGCTTTTAAAAATAAATGTAGCATATAAGCCAAAAATTATGATAATTTTTAACACTATTTCAGGAAAAGTTCTAAATTGTTGAAAAAAAGTATTTCACAGAATCACTGAATCAGAGAGTTGTAGGGGTTGGAAGGGACCTCCAGAGATCATCAGGTCCAACCCCCCTGCCAAAGCAGGTTCCCTACAGCAGGTCACACAGGTTGGCGTCCAGACAGGTCTTGAATATCTCCAGAGAAGGAGACTCCACAACCTCCCGGACAGCCTGTTCCATTGCTCGATCACCCTCACTGTGAAGAAGTTCTTTCTCACATCAGTGTGGAACCTCCTTTTTATTTCAATCCTTATTTAAACAGAGTAACATAACCTGTCACAAAGACAAGGAACTTGTATTCTGTACCACTTGAAATGCTTGCTTCAGAAAGATGTACTATATATTTAACCTCCACATACAAACCTACTTTTATGGTTTTAGTTTAGAGCCAGAATCATCAAAAAGTAAGGGCTTGTTAATTCTCTTTGTTTGATTCAAAAGAAATTTCTGAAGGACAACTGAATTTTGTAAGGTTTTGTAATTCAAAATCTTGGGAAATCTTACAGAAATTTCTTTAAGCAGCAGAAGGATAAATCTCATCCTGAAAATTAAATATTTTGGCTCCCAATTCCCCTCAAAGTTTCAGTTAATGTTCAGAGCAGCAGTCTGCTGCCTCAGGAGGATACCATTCTGTCCGATTCGTGGTTGTGACAATACCCTACGCATTGGAACATCCATTCTAGATTTTGCACTGTAGCACATTTTGTGACTAAAACAGCAAGCTCTGGAGTTGTAGAAATGAAGAACTCTCTGAGACCTACAGTGAAGCAGGAAAACCTAGGGAAACTCTGGAATCAACTTTAAATGGACTTTTAAAGATGACCTTCAACAGTTTTGTCACTATCAGACCACACAATATAGGAAAAAGAGCTGCTATGAAAGATTCCAAGGCCACCACAGACAGCTAGACAGCTCTGCATAAGATTTTCATATGCTCAGTCATTTTCACTGACATACGGAAGTCAAAATTAGGACAAAATATGGTCCATATTGTACAAAAGACCAGGCAGATACCTGAGAAAGTTGCCAATCTTGCAGATCAAAAAGACAAAGGCTATGCATACTCTGTTCTCTGGTGTCTGTGCACAATCCCAATGACTTCATTCAGATTTTGAGAAACCACAAAGGTCTGTTTGGATAGAGATCTTTACACACATGCATCTAACAGCAAGAGCAGCAACCACATGGGGCTGTGATACTAAATAGAAAGGGATGGTGTCAGTGAAAGGAACAATATGGCTGTGCAGGCTGACAGTGAATACTACCAGTGTCTGGATATCTTCAGGTTAGTTTCCTTTCTATAATATTAAGAACTAACCCACTCTGGTTGCTAAATGTTTTGTGACGTTAGTGTCTGGGTACAGTATGTTAAATTACACATTTTAAGGATGAATCAATCTGATGCACCTCTCTGAAATGGATACTTTTCCAAATCAATGGGAAAATGGCAACAATCAATACTTACATTTTAAAAATAAATACATAAATAAGTGACAGGAGACGTGGAGCCTTTTAATTTCTTAAATTTAATTAATCACTTATATATCTCCCCAGTAGACCACATTATATCCTCAATTTTCAATCAAAATCCCTTTTGACAGCACAATATGGCTTTTAGATTGACCAGCTAATCTATTATTTGGATAACCAAATGACTACCATTTATGATGATAAGAGTGACAGAGATCACACCTTCAAGACACCGTCTCTTCTAGGAGAATGAGTTAACACACACAATGAGTCTTACACATGCTGCCTTGAAAGACAGACACGTTTATAATTGATTCAATGAGAAAAACGTACACAGAGGACTCAGTTCTCACCTTTTTTCTACTTCTTCCCCTGCAGTGACATTAATAGCTCTCTATGCCACAGTCTAGTGCTTCTTCAACAGACACAGCTGGTCTTCTCCACCATGGTCCCTGAACTCCCTGGATGCAAACTGTCCAGGATTCTTTCCCACCACTTCTCTTGACTGTTCCAGTGACAAAAAGGGGCATAATACTTAACACAGCTTACAACATATTCTTCTTCTAACAATGTTTTACCTCCCTCTTCCCACATACAGCTTTCTGGTTTCCATTCTGGGAGTCTGCAGAGCTGGCTGAGCTGCTGCCTGCCTCCCATCCTGACTACAGGCAGTATCAGATCCTTTTCATTCAGGGCACCGGTCCAGCTTGGCAGCCTCCCTCGCAGTACCGTCATTCAGCACACTACAGATACAGCCATGACAGGACAACACTGCTTAGCACTGTATTGGTGAAATGCCACCTCCCTTACAAGAAGGGTCAGGAGTCTCACAGAAATACAGCTGCTATTAACGTTAATCAAAGCTTAGCTCACCAGTCTTTCCCAAAGGCAAGCTTTCAGATATCCTTAACAGCAGAAGTCAACACATAATCAAAGATAAACAGAACTGAAAACGTGTCATTTCAGTAAAATCCTGGGGCTGGTGGTAAGCAAGAATATGGTCACTAGCACTGAAGAAAGAAGCTGAGACCTGAAGAATAAAGAGTAAGATCCATCTTTCCTGGCTGTGCAGCAATCAGATGGGGAGCTGTGCAGTGCCTGGGAAGTCTTGTACTATTTCTGCCAGTAGTATCACCAGGGCAACACCAGCATTGCTAGACAGAGGATATCTTCTCCCAGATTCATTTTGTCCAAGCCTGTATTTCTGATATCGACCTATCTTTTAAGCAGTCTCACTTAGCAGCAAAGATGCTAGGCAATCCGACATGCAAATACAGGCTTGCCGCCTGTTCTGGCCTTTGAAGTGCAACAGACTTTGAAAGCAAAAGACAAATCCACCTTTTACCCACCCCACTGAGGACCTACCAAACCTAAATAATAGAAAATGAAGGCTTAAAACTGTCAATCAGTATTGACAGTATAAGCTATTTTAACCTTATTGTCAAATCTAAAGAGCAGTTGCAAGTTCTTCAACACTTCAGAAAATCGCAAGCCAATATTGGTGCCTAAGTTTGACTTGTTCAGAAGTGATCTGTCTAATGAACAAAAGCTAATAGGACAACCTAGGACCCCAAGCATCACCAAAGCATGCTCCAGTTCTCACCTCAAATCACTTTCCTTCTTGAAGTCTGAACCGTGTGAGCTAGTAAAACAAAACACATTGAGCCATGTTTCACCTGAGCACAATGTACATTGTAGATTGTGTGTTTCTTCATTGCTTTAATGAGGAATTTAACCTCAGAAGATCTTTCCCAGTACAAGGTGCAGTAACAGTTGATATAAATCTCCAAAACTCCACTCGTTATGTGGAATACTTAATATAGATGACTGATAACTGTTTGAAAATTCCTTTGTTTACTAGTCTGTGCAAGCCTAAATTCACATGTCTGAATGTATCCCTATTAAGGAAAAGTACTTAAGCATGTGTTTAATTCCCAAAGTCCCAGGCTCAGATGCTTTCTGCAGTAGATTATTGTAGCTGTGATCTTCGACAGACTGCTTTCCAGAACAGGGTTTGGTTTTTTCTGAATGAAGGCCACAGCTCATTTTCGAAAAATGTTCCTGTCTTACTGAAATAAATGGCACACTGTGATGCTTCCGTACCTGGGTGAAGTGCAGATGCTTCTGCAGCACAGTTTCCTCACTATGCTTGCTCCTTACAGCAGCGTCTGTGACAAATAAGCACTAGTGAATTAAGAATCTTCGGGTTTCCCATGCCATCTGTGGTCTCCATCGCATGATTTTCAAACGGGAAAAAAACTTCTACAGTGGCTCTCTGACTTCTGGGGATTTCCGTGATTCTGGGAAGTACAATTTTATGAAGCTGCACTAGTCATTGTTAATTTAAAATGAATAAAAAATATATTTTCGAGCTCAATTACCTTTTTTTCAGAACAAGTGTTGCATCATCTTCTAGCCCTAATTTATGTGATTCCAAATTGTAGTTTAGGGACTTAGAAGCCAATATATTTTTTAGTTACAGTAAAAAATTTCTGCATTAACAGAATAGTTTCTGTTCATCAAAGTTCTAATTTCCATTGGTTGTTCCCTTTTTGTTTTGTTTTCAGCTCTATAAATCCTAAATGTGCCTTTCATTTAATTTTTCCACACTTTAAGTACATCTGTTCAACATTTGGTTCATGAAATACTAGGAAGTATGCTCTGAAGAAATACTCACTTTACTTGTCAGCCTACAAGGAAAATGCATCAAAACTATACAAAAGTTTTTCTTTTCAGTAGCTCACACTTAACCAGCTAACTCCTGCACTTACTAAAAACAAATCCATGATGTAATTGACATGAGGATAGTTTTACGCTGAAAACTATTATTAAAATATAGGTTCCAGTTGCTAACTTGTAGAATCATAAGAAGCAATAAACCAATATTATAGTGTCTTTAATCTGTCTTTTGGCAAGGCACATCAGGTTAGAATTTATTTGAGTAGAAACTGTGCTCTTTTTAACTAGCTCTCTCAATCTCTCTCTTTTTATGAGGCCTGTAAACAACCTCTATACTGGGAGAACGGTGTTTCTGCTTATTTAAAAAAGATCTCCCCCATTTTTAATTTTTTTAAATATATATCTTTTTATAAATAGGGATTTTTAAAAAATATTAAACAAAGAGCTAAATTTATCATTATGGTTTTGTTCTCTTAAAACCCAGAAAATAACAGAGAACATGTGGTAGATGCTGGTGGAAGCCATACTAGCTTGGATGAATAAGAATGCAAAGTAGCAATAAATGTATTGTACACTTTGTAACATGAATCATGCCAGCTCCTCCATGATTTACTCCAAGCCAAACAGAAAAAGAAAAAAAACACAAAATTTTTTAAAAATATACTTTTAACCTGTACTGGTCTGAGTTCTGATTCCAGTGAGTGTGACACCAGTATAAGTTTTAGTGGAGCCACTTGTCAAGTTATATGACTGAATAGCCCCTGACCAAGGCACTGACTTTTTCACAGGCTGATATCAAGATGCACAAGTGTACAAAACCTGCAAACCCACCTTTGCACGCCAGTCCACTGACCAGCCTGCTGCATACCTGCTGACCAACAGAACACAAGGAAGAGCCACCAAAGTTCTCAGACCACTTTGCTACTTGTTAGATAGTGAAATAAACTCAAGTGCAAGTCTTCTCAGCCAACCTCTTTCTTAGAGCACAGCATCTTCTGGTCCCAGGCTCACTGACTACATCCATGTGCCTTAGAAAATTTCAGGGGAAATTGGGTCTGTGTATCTACTTGACTTAAGTAAAGGACTCTACTTATCCAGATGTCAGACCCCAGGTTTTGTCCTGAGAGGAAAGTTAGGCTGGGACCTCAAGATGTCAGAGGAAGCTACAGCACCTAACCATAAAACAACACCAAAATCCCATCTTCTCAGGAGGAACAGCTGTAACCTGAAGCTGCCTGCACTAGATGTTGCAGTCTGAAGGTATAGATCCCTCTAGTGAAGTTTATAGCACTTTCTGGTGTGAACCCTCTCTCCTGGGTCATTTTCTGTCTTTCACTGGTAGTGGCTTGCAAATAGTGGAAAACAGGGAACTGTGGATTAGAAATTTTCACAGGGATCTCCATAACAATTTGCTTTGTGACAACTGGATTCATTCCCTGTACATTCTTCTGCACAGAAAAGTCTCTCTTTCCAGTAACTCACTTGTGGAAAGCCAAGGAAAGGCTGCAAACAAGAGAACATGGGATCTTATCAAGCTTGTAGCTCTTTAGTCTTAGTGCTTTTAATTATGAGTGTCTTATTTCCAGGGGCTTACATTTATAAGGAATGACTGGATCCCTTATGAAAGGGAAATGCGCAAAAATTCTGCTCTCCTTCCTAAAATGATACATTAAATACTATCCAGTGAAATAGTTCTGCTAGCAAGGTTTAAGATACGTTCTTTGGTTATATCATTTAGTACTAGACACTGCTGCTTTCTTATTGGAAAAAATGAACTTCACCAAGAAAACTAAAAAGAACATCTATATGCATACTTAGGGAAACACCATTCCCTTATTTAACAGTCCTGTTTGTACTTTTCTTGATAGGAAAGAAACCAAACCAACCAAATCAACGTCTTTCAGCTGAACCATTCTAATGTCATATAAAAATATTTAATTTTTTCCTCCTGGATGCAAAGCTGTGGTAACTGATATATTTTTATTTTGATGTGCATATGTAACTGCCTGGAGTAGTAACAGTGCATGTTTCAAGCCTGTTATTTAAACCTGCCTGCTTCCAGCATGTATCAGAAGTGGAAAACACCAAGTTGAATTTGAGTAATTCCTGCAGAGGGATTACTCAGAATTCCATCAGACCGTGACTGCTTGTCCAAAAGGTGGATTCTGGGCATCAAGATTTCCTTCCTTTTAATATATTTTTTTTTGGCTTCTCAGCATCTCTTATTAAAAATACTCCAGCCATTTATTAACTTATACAAAAATGAGGATTGTTTTTGGACAGAACTGGTAAAAAGTGCTGGAAAGTTGGTAATCTGAACTCCCCAAGTGAAATAAAATTTACAGACAGAAATTGCTGTTATGGGACATAATAAGGAGAATAGTTTAGATATGAAGTTATTTTTATTTTCATTATGTGCCACCAGGTGCTATATGGTCTGTTTCATGGGGTACACATTACTGAATTCACTCTTGGGAAGTAATGACAAAGAAAACTCTAAAAGATTCAAAGAAGCTGCTCTGGACGGGTTCCACAAAGGCTCAGGAGTCTATTCATCTGCCTCCTATTTGAAATATCTTTTTATTCTCTCCCCAAAAATAATACTACTAGCACACTCCCTCAAATAGCTCATCTACTCATCTACTTTATAAGCACAACTGCCCTTGTATGATTAAGGAATACAGAAAGAGGTTTCTCTATCTTTTCTCATCACATCTTCTTAGCATCCACTTGGCCCCTTACATGTATCATTGATTTCCTACAATAAACCTTGAATAACTAGTCTATTTATATCCTTAATGACTCCTAGAATTTTTTGTACTGCCTGATGTGTTTTATCGTGGAAAAGCAGTAAAAGCTGGCTCCTCCCCTCCAAAAAAGACAAAAGAGCATATCCTTGGTTGCCTGCTCACCTGAGGCTCAGTAGAAATACTGACTTGCCGCTGAAAAAGGCAGCTGCAGACTAGGAACTAATTAAGACTACTCAGCTGTCCTGATTTTCCTCTGAAAAAAAAAGGTGTCTGCATAGTATATTGTCCTAAGCAGCTCTTGCTGATCTTCCATCTGATGTTGTTTCTGCTCAAGAGTGCTTTTCCCTTTATCCTTTACTTCCTGGTGCCATCTACAGAAGCAAGGTCATCTAGGAGGGAGGTCCATTTAATTTATTATTCATACATTTAGAAAGGTACAGGTTCAGTTTAGATATTTTAGTGAGTCAACAGTTACACCACTTTATTGAAAGTACAAATGTTTCGATAGTCAATATTTAGCCCCACGAAATGTAATCCTGGTAATTTTTCAGTGTTCCTTATTGCTTTAATTTTCTGTTGCCATTTAGCCCCCAAATACTAAAAGCTTCTGGATTACAAATTACCTGAAAACCACAGCATTTAATGACATTAGATTAAACTTGCTAGATTTTTTTTCCCTTGCAAAGCTAAACATTGTATAAATTCTTTTAAAAAAAAATTATTGCATATTTTATGCTTTGAGAAGCACTGAAAGTACATGGTTTCCACCAAGCACACGTGACTCAAAGGAATAAAAACTGCAGTTAGGCTTGTAAAAAGCATATTATTTTTAAAGCCCTAACCCAATGTAGCGGAAAAGTCTTGTATGTCTTTACCTCTTTTATAGGAGAATATTAAGTGCAACCCCAACCCTTTATAACAATGTATCATCTGTTTCAAATTGGAAGGAAATCAAGTCTCTAATATGGTAAAATAACATATAAGTTAATTTTCTAATTGAACTCTCTGGTCTTGGACTGCCTGCAATAAACCTTGACAATCTGAGACCCAGGCAATCTCTGGTGTTTTGTGGAGTGGATTGAATGTTACTAATTATATAGAGCATACAGACTAATTCCACCAGTATAAAGGAAGAGCAATTGTGTGCACACTCAACATTCAGCACAAAAAAAACACACTAATGTCATATTATTGTTGAGAATCGAAACCCGCAATATTCAGGAAATTCTGAGCCCTGGTTCTCATAATAATCACAGCTCAGCAGCATCCTACTGTGCAGCATTGCAAACCAACTGAAAACTCACCATTAACATATGCATAGGGCAGGATTTTTCACTTGCAGGCTTTGAGTTCCCCCCACCTCCCCAGTCAGTGTTAATGACAAACCACAGTTGAATTCACGTGCCTGTGAGCCGGTGAGATTTTAAATGACATTCTGGAAAGGGAAAAATTTCACACCACTGGTTTTATTTGTCGGGTTATACTGTAGGTCTTCAAAACCCACTCTCCTGAGCAATGAGGACATGCATGGTATCTTTCCCATCTCTGGCTGCTTTATTACAAATCCTTGCAACGAAGTATGTGCACTACACCACAGTGCACATTGCACAAACTATGCACAGATACTGTGCATCAACACTAGACAGTATGCTGTTTAGGAGATTTGAAGTCTTCATTTTTGGAGAGGTTCACACTGCAAAATTCCCCGCCCCCACCCAAAGCTAAAGTTTGCGGGAACTCAGCATGTCTAACAAATAGGACTGCAGTATTTAAGGAATACAAGGAGGAAGGAAGCTTTCAGCCTTGCTGAAAGACCATACCACCTCCATTCAGGACCCACCCAAGTTGGAAAACACATGACTTCACTTGATATTCTCCTCTGTGCTTTTGGAGCATCTCTTGAAGAGAGAGCTACCAGCGGAAGCAACCCTGGCAAGTTGTAACTTGGAGGTACCATGGAATTCACCCTTTAACTGCTGAACAGTTATCATCAGTTAGAAGGGGAGAAACCATATTTCATATTCAACACAGAAAAAAAACCATAAGAATGTGTGTGTGTGTGTGGGGGGGTATCTTGTATAGAGATTAAAAAAATATATATTTTTCCTCTAGCTCTAGAGGAAAGGTTTCTTGTCTGATAGACAATGGCCAAGTATGCTGTTACCATTTATAAGTCCCCCAGTTAACAGGAAAGGTCTTATTAATATTGTATATATATATTGGCTCACAATGGGCTTACTATAGCCCAAATTTAGAAGAGAATTTTCTTCCCTGAGTTCAGTAATCTTTGGTTACATCATTGCCAAGACTTATTCCCAGTTTCCGTTCCAGCATCACTCTAAGAAATCCAGACTTCAATGGCGGGTTTAAACAAGCCTCAGGCATGAGAAGAATACCTTTATAAAATACAAATATGTAGGCTTGTACTCTGTGCAACTTGGTTTTCCAAAACACAACTTATTCTTTCTCTACAAAAATGAGACAGTCCGAGAATTAGTCCAGAAAAGTATGAAAAGGTTCACTGGTACAGCTGGCAATCTGCTGCATTCATCTGAGATGTTTATTGCAGTACAAACCCATTACCTGTATTTTGGAAAAGTCATGGACAGTATCTATTTATTTTTCACTCAAATAAGGAAAAAACAGTAGGGTTTTTTGCACTGAAAAATACAATATTCTGATAAGTTCTCTTAGAGTAGTTCTCCAGAAACCATCTTAATTTCTTGCATAGCTGTGTGATGATGAAGTATTTTATTTGGACAGGCAAGTAGAAATACCCTTTAAAAGTCGGGGTGGGGGGTGGGGGAGGAGAAGGAGTCTGTCTTTGCACATTGCCCTGCTGAGCTCAACTAACCCACTGGTTTACACAGTAGATGAGCAAAATTGACAGTCAGGATAGTCCAGGCAGAGGTTCAATATGCACAGAGGAGTATTAACTCACAGTGAAAGCTTCAGAAACAAAATGTGTGGGAGAAAGTGGACATGTGACACATGTGAACGTTTTCTGTGAGCAGGTACTGAACTACACTATGTATTCAGAGATTTGTACCTCTGTCTGTACAAAAAGGATATTCATGAGTTCATTTTCCAGGTCTTCACTCATTTGGTTCTCCCCTCTTAGTCACAGTTTGCCACTGGGATTTACTTAATAGGTGTTGAGAGATATACTCCTCTTGCAAGCAAATAGTATAAGGCGTTTGAATAAACAGCTCTAATGCACATTCCTTGTGGAAAAAAAATTAATAGGTGAGAAACAACTCCAGTCAAATTGGACTTTAAACTCCTTCCTCTTTGGAGTCTGTGGCTTTAAATACCTGGTCACAAACACAAAAACATCCCTGACACTTTAATACAACTGAGATCAGCCTGAGCCCAGTGGACCAGCCAGGTAAATTCTCAAGGTCTCTTCTCTCTGTGATCTGTTGAAACAACAGAGTCAGAGCTGGGCTGAGTAGATGTTCTCATATCATTAAACCAGGTCTCAACTAAAAAGGTAAGGTTAGCCAGGAAAGTACAAGGACGCCTATGTAGTCAATCCCTATCAAAACAGAGAAGGCAGAAGAGCAGAAAAGTGAATTGATGAAAGCAGGCAGAAGGGCTGCATAACCTCACTAATGCAAGCAACTTCTGGTCTGATGGTCAAGGTCACCAAGCCTTCCTCCGCTAAACCTGTGTGGGGAGCCACAAACCTGCACATGTACTGACTGAGTACTGCAAAGGTCACCTATTCCAACCTCTGTTTTGTTGTTAAAAGGGTAATTTTGCATCCAGTATCAGACCTGGACCCTCACAAGAGTCAGATGTGCCCACGAAATTGTTATTTTCCTCTGTAGCTTCTCTCCAAGAGGAGCAGTAGGGACCGCAGAAAGATGCATGGTCAAGTTTATTCATCTTCAAGCAGCAGCACTGGATTACTAGTCTTCTGGGTCTAATTTAGCAATCCTTTTACATCTAGTAATCATCAACACAGCCACAAGAATGATGCAGTTCTAAACTTATCAGAGCGTGACATTCAGAAACAGTAATTACACAAAGGTAGGGAACTTCCACAGAAATGTGTAGTTAGAAGAAGGAAGATAAGAAAGTGCTATATGGATTAACATACTGAACCCCTGAAAAACAAACTTCTTTCTAATTAAGGATTCTAGTCTTAGAGGTCATTTCTCTCTGCACGGAGATTAGGTTTTTGTTCTTGTTAATGGGAGAACCCAGATCTGATCCTGTAATACTCATGGCTGCAAATGCAGGTAAAGTTAGTTGTGTAAACCTGAAAGGACAAAGCTGTCTAGGTGCAGAGCCAACTGTAATGCACACCAGTCATGACCTTCAGTGGAGAAATGCTGAAGTTCAGGAGATCAACTGGAGTTTAAAATTTTATTGCATGAGATTTTCTTTAAAAGCCGTGTTTGACTTTATGATTTCTCTTCAGTGACAAGCTTAATATCTATACTAAGACTGCTGTAGCATAACCATATACAGAAAAGTGAATTTTGAATGTGCTTTCAATGAAAAGCAATTTACAAGGCATCTTGGGGCGAATCTTCAGTGAGCTGTACAGAGTATTAGCCACCTGACTTGCATTAGCATCAATAAGAAATGGCAGTTAAATCTCTGCACACTGAGCTAGAAATCTATCTGCTTGTATTGAATCATTGCATTTTAAATACGACTTCATAACAAAAAAAAATGCTGTTACTGAAAGTATGAAAGCGTACAGTGGTTGCAAGTGATCTGAACTGAAAGGATCTTGTAGCTACTTTGAGTATTAGATATGTATGGATAAAGAGGTGTGCTTAGATTAATGTACAACAGTGGCAGACCTAAATATCCATCAGCAGTAACCTCCACTGTCTGCATACTCTGTGAGAATATTCATATAAATAATTTCTGACCATGCAGTAGACCCCAGACAGGACTAGAAGTGCCCCTGGTTGTTGTAGCTGGTATGCTGCAGCAACACCTCATTTATTCTAGAAGAACATGACTGCACTGTCTGCAACCTAAAACCATGTTCAGACTACCCTTTTCAGAACTGCACCATGAGCAATATTCACAAGCTATGGGTATTTTTTAAAAATGGAATTAAAATGTGTAGAGACCATGTCTCCTGATATGACTAATTTTTCACATTGTAATAGATAAGCAGAACTTATAAAATCAATATTTAAAAGCCATTATATAACCAAAACTTTAGAGCAAGAGCCACCAAACTCATTCTCCAGTAAAATGTTAGGTGTGAATTTGAGCAATTAGAGGAAGCGAGCAAACATATTACTCCAACGCCATGCATTTCCACCCCAATTAAGTATTCCCTAGACCAAGAATGGTCAAATGCAGCAGCTTTAACTTTTAGACACATATTTACCACCTAACTCTCGCCCTTTCACATCTCAAGTAGAACATGAGACAAATGATTCTCACCTTTTAACAAAATATTTAGATTAGAGTACCATCAAGATTTTGAGACTTTCTTAACCGACAGATGACATCGCTCACCATGGAACTTAAAATCAGAACATTCTGAACTGAAATCCAATCAATACACTGAAGGAGTTAGCATACCATTCATGGTGGGGAATCCAGACTTTGTAAAACACTCTCAATTAGTAACTTCCATTCTCAAAAGTATCTTTTTTGTGTGTGTGTTACAGCCTCAGTCTGTTTGCCTGAGCTTCAAAGGACAAAGACATACAACACATTCAGATTCTAAAGCTATTGTTAAGATTAGATTTTTCTGTTATTGATGTTTATTTATCTTTTTTGTTTGGAACAGGAAATAAATTCTGACCTTTGTGATTAGCTTACATAATTACAGCTCATTTTTATGTAATAATGGGAGAGGTCTGGAATATTCCAGATAAGGCAAAAAAGGTTGAAATTACAAAATAAGCACATATAACAAGAGTATATGGAAAAGAACAACTCTGTTGACCTTAAAGCACAGTTGATTAAGTTCACATAAGACAAAATTCTTGTGAAAACTGAAACCAGCTCATGAGAAAAGAGTTCTGCTATCACTGTGCACATCCCAGCCATTCAGCAACTGTACTAATCTGCCTGCATATAATAATACATTTACCGTATTTTCATTTTTTGACAAAAACATGTGTTGCACATATAGTTATAACTGGAGCAAAAAGGAAACATTTCCCCCAACCTCCCTACATGTACAATGTTATTCAAAGTGTTGGAGTAGTTCTTCCACTTCTTCTCTTGAATATTCATATTATGATATGCATGTGAACATGTATGTATGCTATAGAAATGTAGTGCCCTCATCTTCTTGCTTCTTATCATCTGAACACGAGAGAGATCATTGTGTGTAATCTGAGAGATGTGGTACCCAGCTGAGTCTAAAGCTATCCAATAGAGGCCCCAGGTAAAAACATACACAACAGTCCTCACACACTTTAAATAAAGTGCTTTTTTCCCCCTCTCAGTGCTGAGAGTGAAAGACAGGATTCTCCAGACAAAACAGGTGAAGAGAAATGAATCTTTATCCAATCATTATGACATTCCAGCATGAAGCTGCTAAAGACCTGTGGTGCCAACTCACAACCTGGCTCCTTTCAGCAACACTCTCAATGTCCCCTGAGCCTTGACTACAGCACCCCACAGTGGATGACCGCTATGAAACCAGAGCTCAGAGGTGGTAGACTGAAGATGTAAACCCTTTCCCACCTGTTGTTGCTTCTTGCATCTACACAGTGCCCTCAGGCAGATAACAAACTTTTCTGATTATATTTTATTCTCAATAAAACTTGACATCCGTGCACCATGAGACTGCAGTACCTCACAATATGAGGAAGATCAAGAAGCTTGCTACAACTCTGACCATATTTAAGAGCTAGGTATGAGGGTGAAGCAAGAACATGAAGGCACTGTGCATCTTCTGCCTGAATAACAGGTGTAGCATGCATCTTGCCCACTGTTAAAAAATGTGGGCTCACCATCTTGTAACACTGAAGATATTATATAAACTAGTCATTAAAATGGCCTATCTAAACAATGACATTACATTAACTATATCCTGCTCCCACTGAATTGGATTATAAATTAATCATTCACTGCACAGTATTACTACTTTTAGCACATTACCCAAATGACAGTTATTACAGAAAATATGTTTACTTAGGTTACTTGTATGTCTGTTTCTCCTATCAAGATATTCATCTGGTGAGTAATTGAAATTAACAACCAATTATCACAATTATTACTGGGGACACCACAACTAGACATTTGTAATGGCTTTAATGAAAGCAGCAGCTACTTTTATAGAGTTTTCTGTCTCCACATCACACTAAGATTATTGCACTATAACTAGAACCAAGTGTGATGCAGTATTCCAGTCAAGCCTCAAAAATGTAAAATTACAATTGACTAAAAAGAAAGTGATTCTAAATAATCACCTAATAAATAACTGTTAAGTGCCAGTGCAACCTTCACCACAATATGCCAGATCTGGCGTATCAGACTTCAAATAGTAATAATTTTAGGGAAACAAAAGCACTTTATTACCTCTTGTAGATGTGGTGGCTTGGTTTGGGGTTGTTTCTTTTCCTCTTCCCTAAGGATTTAAGGCCAACTGAAGTGCCCTACAAAAGAAAAAATAAATCCTTGTATTATACATTCTATAAACTACATAACAGCTAATTAAGTGACAGACAGGACATAGTACTAAATTCATACTGTGAATGAAAATCCCATATGGCATCAGGCTTTTTTTCACACTTGAGTAAGGCTCACTGCAGGAGAAAAATCCTGCATATGCCAGCTATGGGCACCCTGAAAGCATGCTGACATTGATCAGGCATGCCAAGTAGCAGCCCGTTGATGAGAGGTGACCTACAACCCAGTTGTGTCCAGCCTCAACCAGGTCAAGAACTTGGCAAGCATGGCTACATATTGGTGTTGGGAAAGGGACAGGAACAGGAAAGAGTTTCCAGATTGACTTTGGAAGGTTTCTAAAAATCAAGTGCATAAACGTGGCTGTATCTGGTCTGCCCAAAATGCCTCCTTGGGAAGACAGTGGCCCCTATACAGAAGCTAGCGATCCCTGCTGCACATGCCCAGTGATGGTTCACCCAAATGACTGTGGGATCTGTGGCAGGGTCACAAGAGTTTTCAACAGTCTACAACACCAACTGTGACATGCTGTGTCACATGGCTTTGCGGCCAATCCAAAGGTTTTTGTGTGTAGAAAGTTCCAGACTAAATTTGGGGATGTGGGAATTCACCCACCACTACTTAGCTGTCTGCACAAATGCTCTGCAAAAATAACAGTCCCTGAGCTTTGTTAAAAACATCTCAGGGCTTACTACAGGAAAAACTCTATGCACCATTAGCAGGCCCAACTCAGCATACATTTCTGCACTTTAAAAAAGCCAACTAAGTAGATGACTATCAGATTAAAGCAGCACTCTCCTGGCAGAGGGGAGCAGATTACCCCTTTATATGGTGTTTGCTGAGCCAAACCCAAATCCTCCAGGGAACAGGGATTGGGACTAGGGTCGATGGGTTAGGTAAAGTGCTTATTTTAACTAAATATAAGCAAGTGTGCTAACACAAACCACCTAAATTTCCCTACAAGGGTGGGAAAAACACAGATGTTATTTATTTTCAAGTTCCACACTGTAATAATCATTTATTTTCCCAATTTATGTGAAGTATAAATTCATATGCAGATTTAACATATCTAATATTTGAGGATGAAGACAGGAAAAAAGAGAGGTTAAGACAGAAATACATCATGGCTTAGGTACATGAAAGACAAGGTCAGAAGAAAGTACGAGATCTGAGACATCAAGAAGCCATAAATTCAGACAGAGCAGACTAGTGACAACCAGCACATGCACAGGTAGGCACAGTAACAGAAAAACAAACAAAAAAAATCACACGCCAACAAGCGAACTGTGCATTCAAGAGGATAGAAAGGAAGGTAGAGTTGCACAACAGAAGCCCGAAACTCAGTCAAGAAACATGCTAAACATTGCTGAGTTCCTGGCAGGGTTCTCTTGTGTATGCTCAAAGATGGGACTACCACATATGGGCTACCCTCAGCCAGACCCCACCTTGTCACTTTCTGCAAGTCCTGTTGCAGACACCAACTGTTTCCAGATGCTGCTCTGATGGCTTCAGGACAGCTTGCTTGTGATCAAGTGTCCAGCTGCAAAGATACAACTGTTGTACTAAGGCCACTGTCATGACTGGGCTCTCTAATACCCAAATTATTAATGAATTATGGAAAAGGCCCATAATAATACTTAATAAAAGAGGTAATATGTCTGCAATGTCTTCTTCCATACAATATCAGAATTCTAACAGGCAGCAAATCCTTAATTTAGTGGTTTCTTTTATATTTCCTTTCTTTCCTAGCAGAAATGCTGTGAGGCAATCCAAAACAATGTTTAATTTAGATATTCTCAGCTGGAAATACAGAGCCAATTAATGACACTGAAAATCTCAAAGCAACAAGTCAACAGTTTTAACCATGATGACCAAGGCTGGTACTTTTTATTTATTTTAGAGTAATTGCGTTTGCTGGAAGCCTATACCTCTGACTTTGCTATGACTTTCAGTGACACTGCCTTTCAGTTCTTGCTGTAATTTCATTAATTATGCCCACTTTTATTCTATGATCATTCTTTTTGCCTCTGCTTGACATGCACAACAGTACCACTACTGTTTACAACTTCCAATCCCACTCTCAGTGCCCAGGATCTGAAAGTGTCATCAGTCTGATCCTGTGTCAGTTCCCAGGGCTTACTTTATTGCACACACAAGAAGCAGAAATGCCAACAATGAATACACTGCCAAGGTATGGTAAAAAAACTTCCATGATACACAAGGAATTTCAATAGTGTACAGCCCATAAAGCAGGTCTGTTTCTTTTCTGTTTAGAGAGTGTGTTTCACAGTTACTTAAAATCATGAAAGAAGCATATCTGCAATGCAAGACAAACCCTGTAATCTGCTCACTGGGCTAAACCTGTTCCCTACTGTTTTTTGTTAGCAAAGGCAGCAGTCAGAAATTCTTCATCTCACGTGATCAGTCCTGCTGAAGTCAGCGAGACAGTAAAAGACAGTACGGGCAAGAATTGGGCAGGATTGACCCCACCATGTCTTGTCTGAGTTGGTCATACATATGGTCTGTTAGCTAGATCAATAAAGTGTTTCATGAGATAAAGATTATTAAAACCCACATCTGAGGTTTTTCAATATTCTTTGTGGGCGTCAGCCCCTATTTACACCAGTGAAAATCCAGATTAACTGCAGTTTATAAACATGAAAAGCTTCTACTCTTATATGTAAAAATGCTACAATATAGTTAAAAGGTCAAAATTATAATCCTCTGCAGTAAAGAAGAATGCAAACAAATATCAGCTAATCAAGGAACACATACTGTTTTTCAAAATACTAATATAAAGATTAATAGCTCTTCTTTGACATCCAAGAGCCTTTGGAAACTCTTCATATTAAAACACTTTGTAAATCACTTTTAAAGAAAAAGCATTCATGGGGACCATTTAATCAAATTAACCATTACCAAACCTTGATAACATCCAACAAACCTGCATGTGCTTAGAATCCTCACCAGTATTCCTAGGATATACAAATATTAATGCTGCTTTACACCGTTTTACATTATAGTGGAGCCTTGGGATGGAATTAGAAATGGTCAAGATTGTTCATTCCCCTTGTGTGTGCTCGTCTTAGACCCAGTCCTGATCCTATTGAAGTCAAATGATTCCCAAAGAATCTCTGGAAAAATTCCCAGAGATTGCCCTAGGAGTAAGAACGGAAACATAAGGACTCATGCAAACCCTACTGAAGTTGATGTGGGACTTGGATTCCTTTCTAATGGGCATGTTCAGAATCACTGTTTCAAACGATTCATAAGGAGACACAGAGCAGATCTGTCACCAAAATTTAAACTGTTTTTTTTATTTGAGAATGTCATTAACACAAAAAGGTTGAAAATCCTTGAACCTCAGTCATCCGTAAGAATCACAGAGTCCTGAGCTCTGTAAACTTGTGACTCTGATACAAAGTGTTTCTAGGCCTTTGGCTTCCCCATGACTCAGTTTTTACACCTGTAAAATAGGTGTGTTATTACTCTGCATGTTGTGGCATTGTCAATATGACTTGCAAATTGTTTCAAGTATATAATGTTCTACTTATGAATGCTAGGTTTCATGCTTTGGACCTAGATCAACACTGGGATTCTGAAGCCCTGAGACATGTTTATCTCTAGAGTTTTGCTTTGGCCAGACCAAGGCTTGAATACAGAATTAAAGTTCTGGGTTTTTGACATCCTGCAAGAGTACATGGAAATCACAACCAGAAACTCAGAAGGCGGAAAGGTGACAACAATATTTTATCCCATCTACAATTCCCACAACTGACAATAAAATATGCAGTTATGTATTTTTTACCAACATGCACATAATCATTTTGGGGTCTGATGTTCCTCCCACTGAAATACAAGAGAGAAATTATATATCATACATAGTGAAGATTTGGACATTTGATTCCTCCTACATATTTGAATGGGAGGAAGGCATTAAATGCCAAAACCAAAAATGAGCATACAGGAGCTATCCCTCAAAACGGTAATCCAGTCCAAGGCATGGCACTCATTTTCCTCTTATGCTGACCTCCATCCCACACAATGCAAACCCAGTGGTTGTTCTCCAATTAGCAAGACAATTTTTGCTATTTCAAAGAGTGCATAAGAGACTGATCATGTCCTAGCACAACTTCTACAAGTATATGCAGATTAAAAAATGAATCGTTTCAATTTCCCTCCAACTCTAATAATTCGTGGGGTTTTGTTTTATTACTAGAATTCTTTTTTTTTAATTTTTTTTCTAGTTCATATCACAGACAAGCTGAAACCACTGGAGAACCCCCAACTACAGATGACATGATAACATGCTCCTCTGCTGTTTCTCCAAAACTCTGCATATGAGAGACTGTATATAATTTAGTTCTGTGTCTGTAATCTATAGGTGGAAATGTTCTTGTTTACACTGTGTAAGTTACTACCATCACCACCCTGTAAAACTGCACTCTTGTTTGCTGCAATACATTCTCAGGAAGTTCACCCCTGCATGCATTTTAACACTAGCATATATGGGCTCTCTCTTCACCATCAGAAGAGGCTGATGTTTAACTAACATCTCAATTTGAAGGTGCACTAATCAGTTTTAAGATGTTCTTTTTTGTTTTCTAGAAAAAAGGAAGCTAAGCATACCACCAAGCTCCATGCCAGAACTCTCCATCTTCTACTTCCCCTCCTGCTTTCATTCTGCTTCAGCGTTGCTGGAACCTGACATTATCTGCTGTGATCTGTATCTGCTGGGTGCTACTGTAAAACTAGTTTTTTATAAAAAAAGCAAGCTACAGGTAATAATCTGAGAGCCTCCACCATATATCAGGCCCTAGTGTTTCTCAACATCTTAAGGGTAGAATCTCCTCAACTTAAGCTAAAAACCATCATGGCCCCTTTACCATTTACAGAAAAGGGAAGAGCAAAATAAAAATAATGTATCCACAGTATGCTTCCATAACAAACTTGTGCATTTGCTGAGGCTAGCAAAAAGCACTCTGAAGAGTAACAATATGAACAGGAACAAGAAAGCGCTGATTTTGTTTTTAACTCTTCTATCTTATGTGATCTTTCATCCTGCAGGCTTGGAATTACACAGTAAACGCAGAAATACTATGCATGGCAGTAGTCATCCCTTCCCTTTTACTCTCACTGCATCAGATCTCAAAAGCTACACAAAGCACTCATGTCAAGATTTAATCAAGAGATCTCCATGATCTGCAGAAAATGACAATAACTATGCAGTAGAGGATCTCTGTTGGGTCAGCTATGAGTTGACACACATGTGAATATTTAACGGAGTTTTAACACTCTTTCCAAACAAACTTTAGTCCCTGTTAGCTTTTGGCAGGTTCTCAAAACACATCATTGTTGCAAATTCTGAGTATAAAAATTGTACATCAACAGAATGCATTACTTACAACAGTAGTGCCTTTACCATAGAAAGCATGTTATGCAAAGAACAGTTTTGGTGCACCATCGACATCCAATGCCTCTGCTGAAGCTTGAGCAGAATCTGACTCAACAGGCCACGGATAGGCACAGTATAATCCTTTAATTTGAGATAGCATATAGAAATGAAGGCGTTTAACAGTGCTGCTGATCTATACAGGAGAAGTTCATCACTTCCAAAAAACAACTCGGACATTGTGACATAAGAACCAGATTAATAAACCCACGGTACCCGAATTTTAAAATTTAGCTTCAATTTCAAAAATGGTCTACAGTTGCTATGATAAAATATATTTTGCTGTGCTGTTGAATTATCATTGAGACAACATATTGTTGAATTGCTTGTATCACCTAAAACATTGGGTTAAGACAAACAGGGCAATTTCCCTTAGACTGTCAAAAAAAAAATAAAATCTGTGCTTGGAATCTGTCTTCAAGTTAGGGTTCTATTAAAGATCCTTCCCCACATCCTCCAAGGAGTTTTCAAAATCCAACAAGGCTCACAAGTACAGATGTTTACAAAGGGATCACCACACCAGCATATGTATTTATGCAAACACATGTTGGCGGTTGGCTTTTTGTATCTGTTCCACATCAGAAGTGGGTGAATTTCTCTACCACAGGGATAGAATATCTTGCATGAGTAAACTGAACCTCACTGAAGTGGTTTGGGACAGAGAAATTAAATGAGCAAAGCACTGCACCAAACATGCTCTTTTAGGCCAAATCATGCCCATTCTGGAGCTCCACTATCTGAGAAGAAAAAGATGTGGATTCAGACTACTGCAAAATTTGGAAGAGTCTCTCAGAACATGAGTTGAGTTCTGTAACCACCGACAACATACTTTAAGCTATGGGAGATGTAATCAAAATGTCCGACTGAAAGAGCATGTGTCCTTATCTGAAACCAATACTAGGTTTTCAACATATACAACATACATGCACAAATCAAATGCAGCTATAGAATGACATGCCTATAAATTAGTGTAAGAATAATAATTGTGCATATACATCGACAGCCTAATTCTCAGAGGAGGTAAAGTTGGTCATTACTAATTCTGTCTTTTCAACTATCTAAATATAAGAAAAGCTCAAATGGTAGCTAACCTTAGCAGATGTATGCATATAAATCACTAGTTTTCTCTTTGAAGCTCCCCTCTTCTCTAGCTAGACACACACAAAACAAGACTTTATAAGCTGGCTGAGAGCAAACAGGTATAGCTGCAAAGCAAACAAGGAGATGGGGTGGGAAAAGCACTGTAAAAGCAAAACATAGAGACATAGATGATGGAAATGTGCAAAGACTAAAGGGCTGAAAACTAGAAACAAACTGAAAGATGACACAGCCCTAACATGCAACTGCCCTTGTGCAGTAGTGATATTGAAAGTCCAAAGCACTCCAGGTGTTCCCATTTTTACTCTTTCTTGATGAAAGGTGATATGGGTGTGTTGTTTCCTACCAGGAGACAGCCGTCCCTTCCTCAGTCATTTTCCCATATCTCAGGTATACAACCACTGGTAGCAAAGTGAAACATTTAATCAAAGATGTGTTCCCCATAAAGTTCTGCTACAACCTATATGCTATAAATGCACAAGGGTATTCTTTGTCAAATCGAAACCATGCTTCTGGCCACCAAAGACACACAAACTCAAAGAAAAGAATAGTCTTTACACTGATATTAATCACATATGCAAGAGAAAAGGCATGCTCCAGTGAGGCTGCAAGCCCACACCTCAGGCACCTCAGTTACTGCAAATGGGAATGCATCCAGCTCTGCAGGGCATTGAGTCCTTACAAAACAGCAGTATTTCAAGAATAAATTTCTTTATTGTGTTTGGCCTTTAAGAGATTTAGGTCTTTTCATTAGCTTAATAACAATAATAAATACTAATTATTTTTACCTGTTGTCTTAATAAAGCACTTATTTGCATATTTTGGGCATAAACAAATAATGTTTACAATTCTCATCTATAAAGTTTACAAAGGTGATATTTTATCTTCCCAAGACCCATGAAAAAATACTAAGCAAGTAAATTTCCTTACTGTTATGGAAGAAATCACAAGTATTCTGCCTACTCAATCATGAGTTATAAAGTTAGATCACAAGCTAAAATTCAAGTTACTGTGAAACTGTTGCAGTTTAATTACCTCCTTAAGGATTTCCCTGGCACAGGTAAGTTCCCAAGTGAAATGGGCTAAATCACCTGCTATTGCTGCAAAGACACAGTAATGGCATGAGAGGGGTCAGCAAGCTGCAACGTTTGGCCAACTCCCAACTGCTGCGTCTCCTGTCCTAGATGAAGAATTTAGCTGATTATAGCTGGAACTGTGAACTGGAAGGTCACATAAAACCAGCCTTGCAAAACCATATCCATTTCACAGAGTTGACCTGTAGTTAGTCCAAAGATCTTAGTCTCTTTACAACCCTTTTACTCTTAGCTGTCATTTCCTTTAGCAGGTGGGAGGGGATGGGGAGAAATGTTGGTCAGTAGTGAACCATCCCTGTAGTTAGAATCGTCCTATCTGGATAAAATACGGTGTGAATTTTGGGCAAAGCCTCAATACTATTCAATGTACTAACAGATTAAAAGCTAATGTTCCAAATAGTTGCTCTGAGGTTGCTGTAACTTTCAGCTCAGCTCAACACCTGCCATGAAGTGGTTATCCACCTTACCGCAGTGAAGCATTATGGCCTTATAATTTATTTTGATAGCGAGCAAGTAACAAGCCAGAAAAGATCTCAGCACATTAATGAAATTACAATGTGCAATGATCGCATTTAGCTTCCTATTAGTGATTACAAGCACATTTGATAACTGCACACTGTAAGACCTCTCAATGGGATAATGACAATGTTGAAAGAAAAGCTATTCTGCTTGCAAATGCAGATATAGATGTATGCAATCCAAGCACCAGTGAAAATATCACACACAGATAAAGATCAAGAAGTTGCCAAACTCATCAACCATTTTCTTGATGTCACATTAGGGTAGATCAATCTTGTGTCTCCTCTCCAAGTAATTAACCCTTTAGACTGAATCACTCCCTCTTAACAATTTGTTGGAAACTGTTCAGAAAAGAAACTGCTACAAGCTGTCACTATGAAAAAGCCAATGGATTTATATGCTTCTATTCACCCCTTACTCTTGCAATCTCCTCTTCTACAGCCTGTACATTGTCTCTCTCCCACAAGTGCAGAAGATGTGGCAGAAATCCAATGTATTCTTTCCTTGGCATCTCACACTTGCTCAGATGCTTCCTTGATGAGATCTAAACTTGTTTTATCCCTCCTTCAGGACAGATTTTAAATAAGATGTCAGAGAGGAATATGAGCTCTAATTGCAAACTCATCAGCCTTCTCGTGAGACTACTGACGATGGTAGGTTTTTGGGTTTTGGCAGATTTTGCAGTGTTTTCATTCTTAAGAACCTCTTTGATCTGGTATTAGAAATCCATCTAAATATTTTTATTTTCCAACCTAAACCACAGCTTTGTCCACTGGACTATGCTACTCATTCTCAGTTTGTGCTGTAAATACTTTCCACTGAAAAGTCTCTGGGCCACCTATCTCAGCAAGGCTTTGGCTTGGAACACTACCCTCTGGGCCTTGCAAGTACAGTTCTTGGGTTGTGTACCATTAGCCACAGCATGACCTTCCACTGATTTTTTTCTGCACAAGAGATACTTCCATACCAAGAAAGATAGATTCTAGAAATTTTCAGTTATATAATAAGCATTATCCCATAACCTTCAGGTCTCCTGAGCTGCCTAATAATTGATTGGTCAATGTGGAAGCCCACCATTTAAATGCCACAGTTGCATAATCATGAGCTATGAGACAAAACTAGGTTTTGGTTATGTACAAGTGTACATTATGATCTTCACCACTTATGTTGCAATAACAGTAGAACAAGTTCCAGTAATAGGACATAAAAATAAATAAACTGAAACAAAAACGCAAGATGGTATACAAATAAAAGTGCATTTCAATTTTTTGTTACAAAAAAAAACATTAAATATATCTTATATTATTTAAAAAAATTAAAATTTTAAAACACCTGTGGTACAACCATACTTTCAATCAAAACATAAATGGTTTTAATCCTCAATAACTGTTATTGGCTATATCTGTGAGCCAAATTCTCTTAGCAAGAGTCACAGGCACTCATAGACACACTGAGTTTATATCTAGTATTGACTTAAAAACATGGAGAGGTGGCTTTTACCTGTCTGTCTTTCTGCTTGATCCAGGCCAAGGGTGGCTTGGCAATGCAGTTTGGGAGAGCACTGCTGCCAGTTCACATGCTCTTCTTCCAGAGGTGAGGATCAGCCTCCATAATTCAAAGAGCTTTTTCCTCAAAAGATGCCTCAGTCATTTTTCTAGGACAGCTGCATTTCTACTTTGTGCTGAAGCAAAAGTGATCCAAAAAAATCACAAGTGAAACTGGTTGATTCTAAACTAGTATCTGGTAATTATTTAAATGTCCAGTCATATTTAATGTAACCTGGACTTGAGACTGGGAAAAGAACAGCAAAAGCCTGGAGAAATATAAAGCATGCAAATTAACAGAATTTTAAAGACTTTTTTTTATTTACCATAATAATTTTTCCTCTTTTTTTTTTTTGTTTTAATTTCATGTTCATCTGACATCTAGCCAACCAAGAGCAAAATTTTCAGCAAGCATCTGAAGAGACCATGAAACTGAAGTGGAAACTGATTCTGTTCCTGAGACAGCTACTTCAAAGGGATCGATATTAGAAAGAATGACTCTGGTGCACCTAATGTTCTAGCTCTTCGTCCTCAACATGAATGCAACTTGCTTCTTAACTGCACCGTGTCTGGTGACTGAATGGTTTTCACAGTGATCAGTCACCCAAAGCATTAAACCATCATAAGCAGCATGGCCATAATCAGTCCCTGTTTCAGTGTTTTTTTCTGATGTCAGAATAATTTAGATGCCCGGATATCTGAAGCAGCTGTGCCAATGAATACGTGAGCAGAGGAAAACACAGCTGCTTTCCAATTGGGAAACACTGTTATTGATTTTCTTAAACATCTGGTAAATCAGATGTTCCTTTAAGACCAAGTGTGATGAGTATCAATAAACTTTTATCTTGACTTTATTCAGGTGGAGATAAGCCTCAAACACGGTCTAAGAGCCTAATGTTGACTCTAGTCAAGCCTCATTGCATGGAAAACACTTAATTCTACATCAATAATACACTTGCAAACAATATTACTACCTTAAGGTAGCTATATTGTTATTATATAAATACCATAAACACAAAATAATTATATAATAAATATAAACAGATAGACATGTTCTTAAAGTTTATTCCGTCAACGACAGTACTAACTGCAGTAACTTTAGTAATCCACAACTCGTTTCTACCAAAAAAACTGCATCTATACAAGATGGGAAGGACCACTGTAGCTATGCAAGTCGGAGCAAAACAGTACAAGAATTTTAATGACAATCCTTTTTGACCAGGGCTTAACATCCCTCTTCACTAAATGTGTTGCAAAACAACCTCATCCATTAATGGAAGTGGGAAATACTCCCATCCTGAGAAAAAAAGTTTCTCATTAATTCACAAAGGCTTTGGGTGTGGCCTCCATGTTATCCTTTCAACCAGGCTAAAGGAGCCACAAGTAAGTTTTGTTGTGAAGAGCTATCTCCATAGCATTAGGGGCAGCTAAAAGAAAAATACAGCATGTTCTAAAAATGTGCATGATAAACACAGTATAAAACCAGTGAAAAAGTAATATTAAACAAATAAGACCTAATAACTGATGTAAACGAAGCCTGGGACTTTCTATATAATGACAGGAAGCTCCAAATAAAGGGTACTGAGTTCATGTCCTTCTAAATCATTACAGTTTCCACAAAAAAATATCAGCAGGCTTAAGGCTCTTAGGTTAGGGAGATTTATAGTGATAACAATAGCAGTAGTTTATTTGAGACAGTTAATCAAAATTCTAGCACTTATAAGCCCTCCGTGGAAACTACAATTTTTAAGAAGTTGAAGACTACATATTCAAGAGTAAGCTTGCAATCTACACATGTACAGTAAATTTCAGTTATGTGTTTCATTATAGTGGTGCCTTATAGCTTTTAAGGGGTTTACAACTTGACTGTAATTATCCACTATGGGGTAAAAATTGGCATAAAAAGAACTCTTTTCCATTCTCTCCTCTTAATAGAAAGTTACTCTGCTGGTACTACATTCCTTGCACATGCAACACTCAGCTAAGAGTTTTTGGGTGTGCAAGCAAAGCAAGTCAGGGCTCTTCTAGTGGCTTTTAAAAATACATCTTTCATACACCAAAACCATATTGCTCCTATCTTCCTTATCTTCCATTACTTTAGCCTTCAATTCAGGCTCACTTGCATGGCAAAGTAATGTAATTTGTTCATGAACCAAGAGAAATTATACATATAATTACATAATGTATAACTACGAAGGCCTTGTTTTCACCAGGAAAGTCAAATTGCCATAAAGATAACAGGAAACCATGGTGATGGCATTAAAATTCACCACTGAAAATACTGCAGCACTTCTGCTTCCCCACACTGTGCCAAACACTGCCTGCATGTCCTCCTGAGGAAGAGGTACCTAAGCTTTTCCAACAGTAAAGTGGAGTAACAGTAGTTCCCCACATCTGGATTACTCTGAAAATTCACGGCTAAGTTCTCTGAAAGTTTGCCAAAAGCCCTAAATAAATGGAATAAATAGTCATAACCAGATTCTACACTCCTAACACCTTGGAGTCAAGGATGATGCCAGCTTCAGAAGTTCTCATCCTTGTTCTTAGGAACATACTCTAGCACCATAGCTTGCAGCACAGATTCAACAGTTTGTGATGCCACCCTACAAAGCAGATCACTGAAATGATGCAGAAAGATGTATTGGTATTGTATTAACAAACATGGGCAGTCTCTGGTGGGAATTCAAGGCTTAGTTCAGCGTTTCGAGGGAAGGCCCTTTCCCTGGATGTCATGCAAAAAGACAACTGCAACTTCTTCGAAGGCACATATACTCAGGATGCTTTGGGATATACGAGTGAGATGAAGCTCTACATCTCTATCTTGAGGGATATAGTCTCTGTTTGTCTTTAGACATCTATTCTATCCTACAACAAAAAGTGAAAGAAATCTGAGTCCTTTTTTTTTATTTTACGTCTGAATTCTCTAGCTTTTGATAGGTTCAGTATAAACCAGAATAGTTTCCAGAATAATTACACCAGTTTATACATTTAAACTCATCAGGCATAGGTCACTGAAGTTTGTATTAATTGCTTACAATCAAACATATTATAGTTACAACTGCTACCTTTGTGTAACAGGCAACTGTAGAGAAAGAGTACTTTGACTAAACTTCTCTGTCTAGGTTTAGTCAAGACTCACCAGGTCTCCAAAGTAAGAAAACATAAAGTATAAATGGAATGAAACCCGAGGGGGCTAGAGTACAAAACACAAAGTCTTTAGTTTTTGGGTTTTTTTTTCATTTATGTTCCATAGCATATAACCCCAGAGAACCAATAAATGCAGATGGAGCACAAAAAAAATATGAACTCACCTTAACGTCGCAATTTTTTTATAACATCCACTAATCCAAATGTTTGCTTCACAAGTCATGTGTAAGAAAGAGTTTGCATGGTTTATATTCCCAGGATCCCATTAAGGTAAAGCTCAAAACCAGTTCACACAAGTATTAGTAAAACCAAAAGGAAAATAAAATAAAAAAGAGTCCAGATTTTCATCTGATAATAAATCACTTTATGTCAAGGAAAAAGAATCTGACCTCTGCTTTCCAGTATTACTTATTACAACAAGACTACAGAAGTAAACGTGGCAAATAAGGTACTAAATAGAAACATAAATTTTGGGCATCTAAATGCAGATGATGCAATGACAATATGCATCAGATTGCTCAATATACCTCTACACAGCAGAAAGCTTCTGTATTGTCCCCTTACTGCACACTGCTCTCCCTAGCTTCCCCTTGCAAGAGAATTTCATAACCTAAACCAGCTCAGTGTCAGGAAGATTTATTTTGGGTATGCTCCTCTTGTATAATTATTCAATTTTACTCATATAATGCCCAGCTTTATCTGGTATAATTCTTCACTACAACAGTGAACATCCAAAGTATCTTATGTTTCTTCTTATAATCCTTCTCCCACCCTACCTCCCTGGTGAGATCTAAAAGGAATATTACTCGTTCTACAGACAGAAGCCTACAAAGAAAGAAGTCCAACATTTCATAGAAAATCAGTGAGACCACAAAAAAATGAACTAATCTTTGTGAAATTTAGACAGTACATCAGTACCATGAACCATAGATCACATTTCATAACTAGTTAGGTGGGGTTCNTTCTTAGACAAGTGTTAACAAATACAACCATGACTAACTCTTTCAAAGCCCCTTGGCTAGAAGGGAACCTACTGGGACACAGCACACATTCAGGTCTCTCACTTTGCCTTCCTCTTACTGCAAAAAGTGAGACAAAAAAAAAAAAAAATGAAAGTTGTCTCATGGCATTTGCATTTTGGCATGTAGAAATTCTCCTAAAATAAAAATCCAGTCAAACATCTTTAGACAGACAACCAAAAAGGCCAAGTGAATGAGATACTCTTATAACAATCAACCTCATGCTTTCAATCAATAAGTTTCTGCTTTCTCTGTCCTTTAGATGTCATCTTCTTGCTACTTTTCAGTTATCAGAATTCCCCAGACTGCATAGGATCTGATTTTGTACTGTAAAAAAAGGCGAAAAAAGCTTTCAGATTTTCACCAAACACTAGTGAGAAAAAGAATTAAGTACACCTCGTGCCTAAAGGCACAAATGCCTTTAAGGCACAAACTGCTGGTAAACTGCTTCTTCACTAGGCACAAACTGCTGGTAAACTGCTTCTACAGTTCTTGACTACCTTGCTCCTACTGGAAAAGTCGAAAAAATCTCTGAAGATGTGGACTAAAACCTAAAGCACTGGTTTTTAAACATATTTAAAGCCCACCCCTTACAAATATAGATCTAGTTAAAGTCCCACATTGAACTTTGCAGGCTAAAATACTTAGTAGTATCTTCTAAAATTACACCCCCCCCCCCCAAAAAAAAAAAAAACCAAAACCAAAACCCTACCAAGCTGCTTGTATGGCAGTAAGGATGATTATACATGGGAAGTAAATAAAATGTATAAGCACTTGCAAAATCTTGGGCAATATTAGACCTGGCTTTTATTTACAAATCAAGTATGCAATTTCAGACCTAACAGTGGCTAAATACAGATGAGATGACATTAAAATTCCACTCAGCAAGACTTCCTGCATGTAGCACAACAAAACACTTATTTTGAAAACAAATTTTCAGTAATTTGAAAAGTAACTGTCAGTGCTGCTGGGCTGTAATACAATAGAGCTTACAGAGATCAGATATGTGTCTGCAGAAGGTAGCATCACCAAAACGTAACCGCTCTCTAGGGCCAAACTGTGGTACATAGCCGGGAAGAAGACAGGAACCCATTTGCCTTTCCCTTTCCTCCTCTGCGACACTAATGAACAAGGCTGAATTTCTTCTTCAAGAAAGTAGCTATGAAACCGTAAGCCCTCTAAAGGGCTGACTCATACAAAACCACACTTAATTTCTTCCACAGCAGCTTTCCCTCTGTTTTGGTACAGGGAGAGATTGCTCAGAGAGAGAGATATGATGTCTTTGTGGAAACATAGGTACATTAAGGAGTGTTATCTGTCAGGCAGGTACTGAGATTGGCTCTATCGCACTGATATCTGCAATATACACCACGCTACAACACCCATAAAAAGCTGGATATATCAAGAAAGGAAGGAAAAGCACAAGGACGAGCAAGGCAGCAGTTGAGTCCAGTGTCACTGGAAGCAATGATGAGCACATTTGTAGAAACGAATTTCTTGTCTAAGTCAGATGAGCTGAATGGATGCAGGTGAGTTTAGATTTTGGTCGGGAATCATCCCCACTTAAATTCTGAATGAAAGGCACAGCATGAAGATTTCCAGGCAGAGGTTATCTACGTTTCACTTTACACCTTCAGGTCATTAGTTTAAAGTTTATATAGAGTCATAGACGAGGAGAGGGAACATCCTGGTCTTTCTAACCAGGATGACATGGGGAAATTGCAGTGTTCCTGCTCTGAAGAGACGAGCACCAAGAGCTGGGGAGTCACGGGAGAAAAAAAAAGAAAAAAAAAGTACAAGGAAAACGAACGTGAATTTTACTGGGAGAAGAGCTCTTTTTTTACAACTCCCTCGTAGGGGGGGGGAGTAAAATGGTCTAGGCTACCACAGCTCCCCCGATTGCAAAGGTGCTGCCTCAAAGGTGAGAAAACATCCATTAGCTTTGATCCAGCTTCCCCTGAGCCATCCCCTGGAGCAGCATGCCTACCTCCCGATACACGGAACTCATCTGACAATAGCTGAAATTTACTAATAGAAATTTGAAATACCGATGTGGCGCGATAGCTTTTCTTAAACGGGGATCAAAGACAAGCTCTTTGCAAACTCAACAAGGTGTAACTGCAAAGAGAGGGAGATTAAAGCGCGGGGAAACAAGGCAGAACAAGAAGCGTGAGGCCGGGTCCGCCTTCCCTGCAGAGCCTTTAGGGCACCGCTTCCAGCCGGGACGGGCCCACGGACGGGAGGAGCAGCTGGGTGGGGGCCACCCACCGGCGCTCCCCGAAGGGAGAAGCCTTTGGACATAGAACCTGATAGACGGTATCGCCGCGGGCAGCCCAGCGAGGAGCTCGGGGAGGGGGAGCGAAGTCTGGTCCCGGCCGCGGCCTCCCCACCCCTTTCGCCGCCGGCCCGGCCTCGGCGGGCCTGCCCCGGGCCCTGCCGTGAGGGACGGGAGAGGCCTG
>VXBZ01002887.1:409332-411832 GCA_013399135.1 Heliornis fulica
TAGGTGGCGGTGGCTGTGGTGGAAGGGGGGGGCGAGGGGGGTGGGGGAAGCTGGAGAGGCACGAAATCGAAACTTTTCGGAGAAATTTTAAAAAGGGACCGGAGCGAGAAGAGCGGAGCTTTTTCCGATGGCAGCTTGCGGACAGAGTGTGCGTGTGTGCCTGTGCGTGTGCATGTGTGGATGTGTGTGTGCGTGTGTGCGCAGGATCCACCCCTGGAACTTTCCCCCCTCAACTCTCGCCTGTTTACTGATCTCAACCCAGAGGGCTGCTCGGAGTATAATCCATCTGAACCTCTTCCCTTTTTTATACCCAGACGACGTCATCCTGGATTTAGTTCCTGGTAATATGCAGATGACAAACAAAACCAGATTTGATTTTTTTTTCTTTCTGCCCCTTTTTGGTGAGGAAGGGGTGGGGGTTACACAAAGGAGTGAAAGGAGCCCGGGTCTGTGTATTGAGAATTAATGAAATTAACGTAATCCTTTCCATTAGTGTGTTTTTTGTGAAAGGCCCCAGATTTAGGCTTGATCTCTTCTGCACCGGCTAATTGCCCAGGTTAATCTCATTAATGCCATTGTGCAGAAGTGGTTAGCAGCTCCTAGCCTTGTCTATTATGCACCTACTTTGCTCATGTTAGTTCACATTAGTGGGTGCGATTTCCTCTGTCTGAAGCTCAGATTCATTATTTATGCTTCGAATTGGTTAAGAAGCACTTAAAAAAAAAATAAACTGTGATACAACCATGCAACTTCCCCCACCCCCCAAGTGTTACTGTGTTTGAAACTTGCGTCCCCCGGCTCGGAGAACTGAAGAAACATTGAGCAGTATGCGTTCCTCTGACATTAACCTTTATGCAGTGAAGCGACGGCGTCTTCACCGAGTAAAATGAAGCTTTTTGGTTTGGTTTCTTTTCTTTTTTTTTTTTTTTTTTTCGTCCCCCATCCTCCCTGTTCTTTTCCTAGATCACCTGGAGTAACTAGGATGCGTGAATGTTGTAAACTTTTTATTATTATTATTAAACTGTTTTAAGTTCAGACAGGTATCCCTTTTTTATTTTTAAACAAGCCAGGAGGTGGAAATGTTAAAGACCAGTGCCATCTGAAATCCCCGGGTCTGGTAGGTGTTTCGAATTTTTTTCCGAATCACGCTTTTTTTTTTTTTTTCCTTGTGAAGGAAGAATCTTTCCTTTTCTAGCTTAGAAAGCAAAGATTATAGAGTTGCAGTGATACGGAGAACTTGATATTTTGCATACTCCCTGAATTTAAAATGGAACGGATTTAAGTCCCTAAAACTCTTCCTATTAAGATGGTTGGCTCTCTTGGTAGCCGGCTCTTGTGATTTGCAGAATACTTCGTCTGTCACGACTGTCACTGGGAATCCACAGGAGGTGAACTGAATAAGATTAGACTATTTACCCCATCAACCCTCCATCAAAGAAGGTAGGAAATTGTAGGCATGAAATGAAAACAAGCCATTAGGGTCCGTTTACGAGGAACACATTATTTTTCCTCAACAAAGAATATCCTCGTTAGCGCTTACTCGCACGTTATCTGCATCCTTCCTTTCCTCGATATTCCAGGATTTAAACAGCATCTGAGAAGGATGTAACGCAAAACTCTATTTCTAGCAAAAGACTCGTATGAACGTTAAAGAAAAAGAACGCCAGGATTTAATTCTCAGTTTACCGATGCGACTAATTACTAACATCGTTTCTTTTGCTTCAGTTTATTTGCTGATCAATTTCTTTCCGGCTTTGGCATTTAGACCTGAGCTCCCTACAGATTTTGCAAAATCAATGTAAAATGAAACTATTTGACAGTGGAGTTGGTTGGGGTTTTTTATTTATTTATTTTGTAAGATTTGGGATTTTTTATTGTTTTGGGGGTTTCTTTATTTTTAATTGTTTGTTTGGGGTTGGGAGGCAGTTTTGGTCTGAGTTGCTGGGGGTGTTTTGGTAATTCCCTGGGTGCAGCCCGGTCACGCCGCACGCACAGCGGAGCGTTGCTTAATTCCTGCATCGGGATGCTCGTTCACGTCCTCGGCGGCTCTGCTGCAATGTGCGGTAGCATCTCTCCGGTGGCCTTTGCAGCTCCCGGCCGTGAGCGGGGCTGCGGGCGGGCCGGGCTTGGAGCCCGCGGGAGAGCCAGGCCCGAGGGCATGCTGAGAGCCGGGGACAGAGACAGATCGCCCGCCGACAAGGGAATACCTTTTCCGCGGGTGCCCTGGGAGGTCGGGGTGGGGGGGCTTCCGCGGGAGCGCCCCGCCTGTCCGGCCCGGGCCGCGGCTCTGCGTGGGCGGCTCTACGGGGCAAGGCTGCTGGGAGCTCCGCGGAGCCCGGGCCGCGGGGGAAGGCGGGCGGTGGGGCAGAGCTGCCCCCACATTTCCGCCCCTCGGGGAACCGAGTGACCCCGATGAAGTCCCGCTCGTGCGGGGGCCAGCGGCGAGCATACCCGCGGCCAGGGCCGAATTCTTGGGTGCTTAGCATCACTTGCAGCGGGA
>VXBZ01002887.1:416832-419644 GCA_013399135.1 Heliornis fulica
TGATAATTTGTAGTTTATACTTTTTATACCTTGAATCTCATCTAATAAGAGAAGAATTTTTTATAATTGGGGATTATATAATATAATGGGGCTACAAGTATGTAATCTACTCCCATGAATCAAGAATCTTGTGCCAGTATTTATCTATATGCAGATGTCTTCAAGATAAGACGCTTTGCCTTTTGACTTCATCTTTCTTTCTAATTCTTATGTACTGCTTTCATAGAGTTCAGTCTTCAACCTTTTGATTTGGAAGGAAACTCTGTTCTTTTATGATAATGTAAGTTCTGAATTTTCTTGATGGATTTGTTCCAAAGTTTTAGTAAGATATGCAAGATCATGGTCTGGGCCTGAAGTCTGTTTCAGGAGATCAGCGTGGTGTGCAGTTAGATATAATTCTGGACCAGGAACTGAGCTGAGAATGTGATACAGCAGCCAAAACTCAGGGATTGTTCCATTTTCAGAAGTTTTAAAAATGACATCTTCTTTGTTTATGTGATGACATGGCATAACCCACTAAGTTCAGAATAAGGATGAACCGTTACATGCTTTTGCTATTGGTAAAGTATTCTCACAGAGGAGGAGCAATGACTCTTTCCCCACTCTGCCTCTTGAAGCAGATACATCAACATAGATCAGCACTGATCTGAGGATTAAATATGCTCAAAACTTAAACAGGTGGATATCTGCATTTCTTGGGCCAAGTCTTCACTATGCTTTAACCTCAGGGTAGTTAATATGCATTACCTACCACACTGAGACAACCCAATGGGTTCAAGGCATTTTGGGAGAGATCTAGCCAATAAAGTTACAGAACAAAGAATTTGAATTTATAGTTCTCTTGGTCCACACCAAGTCTGCACATGGAAAAGCTTTTTGTACTGACAGTTACTTGAGCCTTTCAGCCAACACTCCATGTGTACCACAAGCATGTGCCCAGTTAGCCTGAGGAAAACAGTGAGCTGCAGACCTGTATACCCTACCTTACTGCATGCTCCTCAAGAAATCCCATAGTTTTGCAGAGCAGTCTTACCTTAAAGTAAGCTGTTGACTTTTACTACTTCATGTTCAGAAGCAACCTAAAGATAAGGAAAAGCATGCAATTTCACAGCAAAGGTCTTACTGAGACTCCAGGTCCTTCCACAACTTTTGGCTGTTAGCCCAGTAACAGCCATCACAGTAACTGTATTTTGGTTTTGCTGCTCCACACCTTTGAACTTCATGTTGGTTACATGTGGCTTTGAACAGGGCATGAAGAAGGATTTGAAACAGCAGTTGGTGGCAGCAATGGCTGCCTGTTTTCATTGGTGAGTTTAGCATCTGCTTGCTTACCTTGAGGAATTGCCCATGATGGATGACATGTGAAGTTCCAGTGTATATGTATTGTGTAACATACATTAGGCAGAAGTTTAAAAAGTTTTGGGGGAACTTTCAGAACTTTTTCAACCCAAAACATTTTCAAATGTACATACTCTCAGTCTGTCCACAGTAGGTAGTGCGCTCTTTTGGTTTCCTTTGATTGCAAAATATTTTCTTTACAAAGACCTCTTAAGGCATCAGTCACCAGATGACTAATGCTTTAGCCTAGTGATTAGAGTTTAAATCCCACTAATTTTAGGTTTTCCTAACCCCAGCATGCCCTAATTCAGCAAAAGGAGGCTGGCCCATGTTGAAACATTAGCAAGATCTAGGGAAACCAGAGAATAACTTCAAATATTTTGTACAAATAGTCCCTAGCCTATACTCTGGCCTCAACAACTGGACTCTTAATTCTAAGATTATTTAAATAGGAACATCAAGCTCTTGAAAGAGCTATGTTGAAAGAAATCTGACTTTTTTGAGCAGAGGATGACTTCAGATTTGGCTGTGGTTAACACAAACGTTAGCTTAGCATGTCATTTGCTTGCTCTGTTCTCAAAGAGAGTGTGATATACAGACAGTCTTCAGATCAAGTCTTAAATTTTCTGCACTATATACATTTAGTTGTGTTGCATGTTGTGAAGTCCCAAAGATTAAGTCTCAAGGAGGAAAACAAGCATTCAGTTCTCTCAGTCAATCATTAGTTAGTCTGCTCACAGCAGTTCCACCAATACATTTATTCTGCAGTCATTCTTGATTGGACTTTCCCTTTGTAAAGTCAGAAGATAAAACTTAGCAATTAAAAATTTAATATCGTTAATTCTGAACCAGCAGTTGAATTTTCTGCCTGTTTACTGAATACGGAACAATTCAATGCTGAGGGTGAATGCAGCAAAAAGATGCTATTCATAAAGAGAAAGAACCACAGGACATCAAGCCATGTAATTTTTCTATGTCTGTGGTGGTTTGACCTTGGCTGGAAGCCAGACTCCCACCAAAGCTGCTCTATCACTCCCCTCTTAGCTGGACAGGGGAGTAAAAACCTGTTGAGAGGCTCTGGAGTTGAGATAAGGACAGGGAGAGATCATTCTGCAGTTAGTGTCATGGGAAAAGCAGACTCAACACAGAAGAAAAGCAAGAAAACACTCTAATTTATTACACTACACTACAGAAATACACAGAAACCAGAGTCAGATAATGAGAAGTACAAAACACCTCTTAAAACACCAACCCCCCACCCCTCCCTTCTTTGAAGACTTCACTTTATTCATGATGTTTCTCTTCCCCAGGATGGCACAGGGGNCACCAACTGACGCAGCGTGGATCACCGCTATAAACTCATAGAATGTCCCTCAGTCTCTCGGTCCCAGATTGCTGGCGCCAGCCTGGTACCTCACTGAGTCACAGCACCCCCAGCAAGCCTGCTCCAGCATGGGCTTCCATCTCTCTCTCT
>VXBZ01002887.1:419814-464662 GCA_013399135.1 Heliornis fulica
CCTCCATAGGCTGCGGGGGGACACCCGCTTCACCATTGTATTCTCCACAGGCTGCAAGGAATCTTCTCTCAGTGCCTCCTTCTCCCCCCTTCACTGACCTCAGAGCCTGCAAAGTTTTTTACATCTTCTCACTCCCTTCTCTGGTGGCAAAAAGTGTCTGTTTGCACTTTTCTATCTCTAAAATGTGATTCCCAGAGGCCTGTGACTGGCGTTGATTGGTCTGGCTGGTTTTGTCATCAACGGAGTTTGGGAGTTTGGCCTTGGGAGCACAGCTGGGATTTACCTTGCTGGACCCTTAAGAAACTTTCTAACCACTTCTTAAAGAAGCCAAGTTGCAAACCCACCACAATGTCCTTATCCTGTGGATTGTTCAAGTCACAGTAACCCCCAGCCTATACAATTCCTCTCTCACTCTCACTCCCACTCTAGTCTGCCAGCCTGGCCTCTGTCTACCTATCACTTGAACGTGAAGGCTGATCTCAAACACTCTGAAGCCCGACTGGTAAAACACATGTTTTTCTCTGATGTGTCAGTTACAATGTTCATTTACTGGTACTGAAGTGGAGCCTTGCTCTTACAACTTGAAGGAAAATAAAAGTACAGGAAGAATCTGTAGTTTGGCACTTGGCTCTGTGTTGCATAGTGATGCATACATTGATAAGGAAAAAGTATGTACTATGAGAAACAAATCTGAGGTTTTTCTATTAAAAACACTCACTGTTATGTGGCACTGTGTAAACGGGAGAGTAAGGGGCAGTAAAAGCTGTTCAGGTCAGGGAAGAAAAACATACTAACATTCATGCCATCCAACATAGGGCTTTAGTATATAAACACATATAAACATACAGAAATGATCATTACATTTCAGACAAGAAGCAAGTGTCAGTGTATTCAAATTTGTATCACTAACAATCATCTCGAACAGCAACCACCACAGACTTCTTCCCTATATGATTCTGACTTTGCATAATCATGCTGTGCTTGTTGCACTCCCTGTGAATTAAGCGATGGAGAATGCCAACCGCAGAACCTTTCAGGTGCAGGCAGTGATCCTTAAAGGCTACAGCAGACAACATGACTTCAGCTAAGATCACTTTGATATCGATGGTCTATGAACTCCACATGCTTTGCAAGATTAAAATGCGACTCAGTGCTGCCAGAGGCGAGAAGTGAAGGTTGTGCCATTGCCCAGCAAAGGTGAGAACTGAGGTCACCTCCTTTTCCTCCTTTGTCACTTCTTTTTCTAGGACTGCTTTGAACCAGGTTAGAAGACCCCTGTGTGATAGGTAAGCTGCAGGGGGTGGGGGGAAGCTCAAACCCCTAAACATGCTACGCTGGCACCAAATTGAGAGTGAGAGAATTTCAGCAAATCTTCATCACCTTTGGTTTTAACAGGAGTTGGATTAGGTTTTAATTCAGATTACATTGCAAATACCTTTCCAGAGGATAACTAGCTAATTGTAGGGATAGATGAAAACCACAGGACCTCTGGAGTAATTAAAACTCTTGAGGAGGCAATACTTAGTCTTATGGAAATTATCTTCTTGTTGACACTGGGTGTAAACCACAGATTTTCCCATTCCTCCTTCAACAGGGCAGTAAATAGGCTGGCAGACTTGAAAAGAGCCAAACACTTTAATGCCATTACAGAGAGCTCTGCTAGACATCCCACTGTTCAGGGTCCAAAGTGTCACTTTTGTTACTGAATTCTTGTTCTGTGCTGACCTTTTAGACTACAGCTACGGTTATGGTAGTACAACACATTTGTTATTTGTTCTACCTTAAGCAAGCTGCAAATTATTAATATAAAGTCAGTGAAATTTAATGAAAGTGTTTGAAGATAGCCTTTGCACTAGTTGAGCACTATGAACCACTGATCGCTGTTTTAGCTAAGTTCAACTGAACTAAGAAAGGTTTAAATTCAACCAGAACAAGCCATTCTAAAACTGAGAGAAATAACACTGGGCTCATATAAGGATTTACATCAATTATTCCAATTTAGAGAAAAATCTAAGAATATTTCAGTTGTCAAACAGATTCTAGAGAAAAGCTTTTTGGGATTGCTTTCTGCTAATGTATCAGTAGATTATTTCTAAATGCTGAAAATATCAGAGCTACCTTTTATGAGAGGTGGGCCAAAATTGAAAGAACAGATTTGAACTCTTGAATTTGTGAGTTGGAATGTAATTCTCACACCTATTTATCCCGCCATGCCAGACTTATTACCATTACTTGAGCCCTAGGAGTGAACCTACTTTTACAGCTTTGTTTCCTGATCAGATGCAAAATTGCAGTACATGTATTTTATGGTTTGGGACTAGGTAGAGCCAAAACCTTGAAGAGCACTATTCTGCTCAAGATCAAGTATTCTCATCAAGATCACCTAATATCCCAGGTCTTCCATTTGGAAGTTCATTTTGTTGAAGGCGCTTGTGGGACTTTAACATGATGTAAGCAAAGCACAGCTTAATGCAGAGCCAACACTCGAATCTTCAAGCTCTGTCTCTGCCTATTCCTCCCAGTAGCTGCAACTAGTCTGGAAAACCCGTTGATTTAGTGCCAATTGCTCAAGCAAACCAGAGGTGTTAGCAGTATTTGGTTTCTGAGCATTTTTTTAAGCAAGTTATTCATCCCACACACCTTCCAGAAGGTAATTTTTAAGCCCACCAAATAGGTTTTTCCAAATTATATACATGAAAACAAAATTAATCCTTACTGTCTTAACTCCGTGGAAATTACAGAATGAAGGACTTTAAACTGAGCTTGCTTGAAAGACATTTACTATGAACGAAAGTCAGTTGTTAACCAATACAAACAAATGTAACCTAATCTATTTTTCTTCTCAAGAACACCAGTATCCTATCAAACAATTTTGCCTCCTATTATACAATTCTGCCGTAGCAATAAAATCAACTGTCTGCAACAGTTTTACTTCGTTGTATGGTTAATACCAATAATGTACTCAAAATTGATGTTTAACAGAGTGGACTGATTTGTTAGAGTGTTAACAGCCACAGACTTTAACTAATAAACAGATCATTAACTGCTGGTAATAAACAACTTGCCAGGATCATTTATTATTTAAGAACATACTTGTCTTAAGAAAAGATGGTCCCGCTTAGGTCTATGTATGACACCTTTTTGGCTGTCATTCAAAGTGGGAGGTTAGGATGAAGCTACGGAGAATCTATTCTGCACACAGTAGATCAAAATTCATTAAAAAAATACCGTGTTTCATCAGAAAGTAATCACAAGAAAAATATTAACTCCTGCTATTGTTCAATAATGTAGCCAGCATTTTCACAAAGCTCTTGTTTCTAATACTGCCTCTAGTTGTAATGTGAGGAATCCAGTTTCCAGTTCTGATTAAATGTTGTAAATTCTTCATCCGTTTTACCATATGGGATGCCACTGCAGCAAACTTTTCCTTCTGGAAGTGGTCCTGTACAGGACATACTATTTGTATGCAAAGAGCTTTCATATTGGAGGAGAAAGGAAATTGAAAATAAAATTTTAAAATAAAAAATAAAATAAAAATTTACTGTTGAAACTAAATTAAAGCTACCAAAGAAAGCAGATAAAAGTGCTCTAACATTTTCCCTGTATTACTTAATCAACTTATTCTTCCCTCATGAGACCCCACCTGGAGTACTGCATCCATCTCTGGGATGCCAAGTACAAAAAAGACATGGATGTGTTTGACTAAGTCCCAAGGAGGAAGACAGGCTGAGAGAGTTGGTCTTGTTCATCCTGGACAAGAAAAGGCCCTGGGGTAGACTGGAAAGGAGCCCTTTCAGTGCCTAAAGCGGTCTACAGGAAAGCTGGAGAGGGACTGTTTATAAGGGCATGGAGTAATAGGGCAAGGTGTAATGTGGTTTTAAACCAAAGGAGGGTAGATTTAGATTAGGTATTGAAAAAAACCCAGTCTTTACTGTGAGGGCTGTGAGGCCCTGGCACAGGCTGCCCAGAGAAACTGTGGCTTTGTTGGATGGGGCTTTGGGCAACCTGGGCTAGTGGAGGGTGTCCCTGCCCACGGCAGGGGGGTGGAACTAGATGATCCTTCCAGCCCAAACCAGTCTGTGATTCAGTGAGTACTCAGTCTCATAAATATACAACCATCTCTTCTAAGTAAGTGATTGACAAAAACACCTCAATGACAGTTTGCTTATATCCAGATTTTAAATTAAGGATCACAAAATATTAATTTATTTTCTAGTACCACCTTAGAGGCATCAGCAAACATTAATTGGACTATTTTGCTAAGTGCTTGACAAATAAGCTGCACAAATGCCCAAAAGAATCTGTAGGTACAGTCTTAAGATTAGAGCATCAACTTTGAACAATTAACACTAAATTCCTGCTGAGACACATATAGAACTTTAATCACAGACAGTTGAAGGATGCCTTCTTTATGCCAGAACCTTTAAAAGTGAAGAAATATTCCTTAGGAAAAGGTTTTTACTGTATTTTTTCTACATCCCTGTGCAAGCCAACGAGAAGGCATTTTAATATCATCATTAAAATAATTCTGACCTAAAACTAATAACACAAATTGCCTATTACTTGCTAAGAAACAGAAACTGTATTTGCATGCTGGTTGGAAAAATGCTTCCATTTAATTGCTTGTGGAAGAAGCACTTTATTTATAGACATACTGTGCAGGAGGAAATTTGGCTCTCCTACCATATAATAAGATGCATGGCTCTCTGCCAGGACACTGGCTATCCCAGGACATTTGGTGTTCCATATACCAAGAATGTGGAACTGCACTGCCTATAAACAGAGAAGGCTTTTTTTTTCCAAGGATACTTTAAGAAATGCTTTTTCTTGGATGCAAAATTGTGAAATTAATTTGAGAGCTATGTGGTTGCAAGACAAGGAATTTCTTTATCGCTAGTGGCTTGAATTAGCTAATGAGTAGCTAAACCAGACTACTTGCCACTCTTCCTTTTTCCATTTATGGAAGACACTGGGAAAAAATATTGTCTTTTATGGATTTTTATATACTTCTTAAAAATAAGGGTATTACTTGCACAAATATTTCCACTCAGCAGGATGACTCATATAAATAAGAACTGCAAGCCTGGGATTTACTAATCTGTCAGAGACAGTGTATCCAATTAATTCATCTGTTTATTTAGGTAGGAGGATTTTGCACTTTATTATCTTCAGTCTCTTTGACCACAAGGGAGAGAAGGCCATGGGAGGGGGAGTGGAGATGGATTTTTGAAGGGGAGCCATAATTAGCTCAATTCTTGGATTGAGCTCAGGAATGTTGTTACTGCTAAATAGCTCCTTAAATGGAATATTTATAAACTAGAGGAAAAGTTGTAATTTTAGACAAGAAGAAAACCCAAACCAAAATAAATTTAGATGCACAAGTCCTAGTTTAATGCCCTGGCATGATGACATAATCCAGCCCCAGGGACAGAGGATGAAGAAATGTGTTGCCAGTGCTACATCAGCGTATTGCACGCAGACCTGTTGGAGGCCATGGGGAAGATCCACCCAAATAGGCAGAAACAAGAAACATTTGTTCAGGAGTGATCAGGCTGGTTTTTTCGCCTGGTCTTGCAGTCCTCTGGCACTGGTGGCTGGGGCTGGGGTCTACCTCAAGGAGTCTTCCAGCTACCTCATCTGAGAACAAAATGTGTTTCACATCACACCCATACAGACATACCCTACTATGCCCTGGACCCAGCAGGGTTTATTCAAAGCAAAATCAGTTTTTTTATCACACACAAAATACAGGGCCCAAAACAGCTCCCATGGTAATCATTTGGGCTTAAACAGGGACAAGTTCAGGACCACAGCTACTTTCCAAGCAAAATAAATCATTAAGTTATGATGCAAAGGATTTGTGCCAAGCATCTACACAAGACTGAGTTTAATCCTTGTAGATCAGGGTATTTGGGGACATCTATTTTGTAACTTCATTTAAAAAATCAAATAACTGATCCACAGCTTGTTCAAATTTTAAAATTATTTTCCATATTGAAGAATTTTTCACAGAGAAACTTTGCTTGCACTGTAATATCCCAAGGAAGCTTGTTAAATGGCTTTCCAAGCCTATATGATCTTTATTAAAAATTATAGCACTGTCTCCTGGACACAAGGAGAAAAGAAATAAACTATTTTTCAGATCATGCTCTTAAATTCTTGCAGTAGTGGAAAATAAATCTTACAAATTCTCTCTCAATTTCCATCTAACATTTCCTGTTCCAAACACAGAGACAGTTGCCTCCTAAAGGTGCTGCAGTGCATTCATAAATTGCAACAAAACTGTCTCCTTGACAAATCCATTTAAAATACAATAAAAAACTTAATAGGATTAACTGCTTGGAAATTTACTTGAAAAGTTATTTTAATAGAGCAAAACCCAGCACATAAATATATTAAGGGAGTAAAACAAAGTCAAGGGAAATGAAAAGCAGAAAAACAGAAAAGCAGTAGAAATTGAGAGAGAATAAAAACCAGCAGAGAAATAGAGAAACTATTCTTGCACCTGGATGCAAGCAGCTGTGTAAGAATGTGATCCCAAAGTGAGGTTACCTGTGAGCAGTAACTGCAAACCATGATCCACGCAGAGCATGAGGACCTCAAAAGGGCCCCAGGGTGCTTTTGCTCCTGAGCCCCTGCAAGGGAAAGCCAGGATGACCCAAGACTCCTTGGTCAAATCCCAGTATGGGAAAGAGCTTCCTCTTGGTCACACCAAACATATAATATTAAAGAAAATAGTTTGGTTTGTGTTTTTTTTTCTGCCACCGCTGCAGGATTTGTTCTGACCATCGCGAGCAGAGCCATGGGGGCAGTCTGCCACAACACAGCTCCATTGGCAACAGCAGTCAGAGGTGCTGGGACCCCTCAACACTTCTTGTAGCACTTTTGTATACAGGAGAGAGTGGAAATTCAGAAATGCCACATAGCTTTTCTGAAATGTATAGACATACATGGATATGCATGTATCATAGAATCATAGAATCATAGAATGATTAGGGTTGGAAGCAACTCCCAGAGGTCATCTAGTCCAACCCCCCTGCAAGAGGCAGGGACACCCCCAACTAGATCAGGTTGCTCAGGGCCTCAGGATATATGTGTGTGTGTGTGTATATATATACATCTGTCATTAAGTTTTCTCCTACTATTTTCCCTTGATCATCTTTCTTAAGATGCAGAACTCATGGGGGGATGAGGCACAGGGGTGGTGGGAAGTGAAAGCCTGCTTCCTAATTGATGTTTGGGAAACTTAATGACCAGGGCAATGAACACGGTGTTTCTGACTCACCCCAAGGAACTACTGTAATAGATACAGTAGGTAGGTCTTTGTGTGGGCTGGAGAAAATAATCAAAATCATGGAGCTAACTCTGTTTGGTTTGGCAATACCTACACTACAACTCCAATTTTAAAAACAAGCTATAATTATATTGGTAGAAAAAGCCTAGTAGAAAAGAACTACATTTTGCTTGGAACAAATTTTACTTGGATATTTTAATTTCTCATTTTCTATCAAGAAATCTTTTTTTTTTTTTTTCCAGTTCATCTGCTTGGCTTGCTTATTTCTTCAAGTAAATCACAAAAAAAATCAGAACTGCATGACTGGAATTTACTGCGTAGTTGTAAAAATTTATCTGATTCAGATTCATAAGTATAAATAGAATGTGGTGGGATCATGAGAACAGTTAAATATTGATTGGTAAAATATAAATATATATGGATGAATAAATGTTAAAATAATAACACACTGTAATAATTTATGAATTTTCCAATCAAAAGTTATTTCCAAACTATTTTTGTATTTAAATACAAATGCATTTTTATATGTTTATCATTTTCAGGCTGTGTGCTCTTCTGGGTTTCTTACTTGTTGCAGTTCATGCTGGATGACGAAACACCTTGGGCACATGATATTGGTTTTATTCTTGTATTCGAGAACAGAAAATATGTCTTCCAGGAACAGATAATTAGATTTTTTACATACAAATTTCCTTGTAAACCCTCTCATTAACACAAATGGTCCTAATCACTTTTCAAAGAAAATTAATTAAAACATTTAAAAATATCCTTCAAGTGAATCTATTACACCCTTTCCCTCTCCCTAACCATTCCTTTGCCATTCCTTTGCAGCTCTGCTCTGTACACACAGACAAAACTAAAAGATTTTCCTATTGTGATGTATGAGTTTGTAATTTCCCTTTTTAAAAAAATAAGTGCTACAAACACAGATTAGGTTCAGATAATCAAAATAGTCTTATGCAGTATTCTGAAAACATTTTCATATGTAATATTCTTAGATACAGAATTGCTCCAGGGAATAAATGTATATGGATCATGTGAATACTTTGTTCCCTTAGCTCACCTCTATTTTTGTGTAGGCTTCCACCTTTGAAGTCAGCTGCATAAGTGTGGGAACTTCTCAGCTTAGCTGCATCAACATCTGAATAATTGGGATTTATATAAGAAAGCCCGTGCTCTTGGCAAGGCATATGTGTTTTGAGGAACGTGCAAAACTGAAGGTCATAGATAGGAGCTAGAGGAATGAGAACCAAAAGAGATATTTTGGGAATTTAATTGGCTTCTGAAAAACAGTTCTGCTTAATGAAACCAAGGACAGGTGTTTATGCAGGGATATGCAGCAGTACAATGAAAAGGGGAGCCTTGCTGAAAGATGTAACACAACAAGATGGATGCTGAACTGATGTAAAGATTCTCCCAAACTCATCTAGGTGTGCTGAGCTCTTTGCCAGTTGCTGATACCCCTTGTATCTCTGACAAATAGGAATTAAATGTAGAGCAGAAAACATAAAGATCTAAAAATCTGTGTGTCATTGTTAAAGTTGTAAGTATATATAGTTTTACATATATAGATAATATAGTCACATTAATTAAACAAAAAAACCCCCACAAAACAAAACATTAACTTTATAGAACATCTACTGTCAGCCTCAAACATTCAGAAGTTCTGGGTCAGACCCAAAAATGGTTAAGATTAACTTAAAAATTGGATTTTTCAAAAATTTCTAGCTTTTACCTTGGTTTTGTATATTTTAAGTCTTCAAGACTCAGACTTTCATGTTTTTCTCTGCAACCACAAGAGCTAAAAGCATTGCTTTTCAGTGAAAGCTGAGAATCACAGGTAATGAGATGTCTCCAGAAGCTGGCATTTAAAGGGAAAAATACTAAATGTCATGAGACTTGTAATAAAATCATGAGTTTGGAAGCACTGTTATAGTCTTGCTTTCAGAACAAAATAATTCTTGTAAACCCCAATATAGTGCATGTTAAACCAATTTTTTCATATTAGTGCCTCGAGATTTGGTACTTACATTTGTAGGCTGAGAGTCACATGGATGTTTTTTTCATACCACAGCAATCTATAAAGCCAAGACAATAAACTTTAGACACTAAAACCTAAATATATGTCAAATATCAAAGAAGGGAAATGGAGTATTTTTCTTAAATATTAATCTTGTTCCTTCTTACTATATGTATTTAATCTGATTTTTTGTCTTGAAGCCTTACCTTACACGACCTATGGTAAGGACCACAGAACTTCTAAATGGAGAAACGTGCTTTGTAGGTGGCAATATTTTCTCAAAAAGGGAAAAGGTCAGGTCAGAAAAGTGAAGGAAAAGACATCACACATTTGGAGTACTACAACAAATACATTTATTGTCAATACTCAGGTTCATATAGTATCATCAGAGGGAAAATTCCCAATAGAACAACACTGTGGATGAGAAAATAATGTTGATCACTTGTCTTCTAATATTTTTATTAATTGAATTTAAGGTAGCAAGAGGAGATCTAGTAAAAAATGTCCAAATGCCTATCAAAGGGGAAAAAACCTCAAATAACCTGAAAGAAAATGAAACACATTTTTCAGAAAGAAAGACTTTCATGGTTGTTGATGTGGTTTTATGTTCCAAGTTAAAAGTACTTGTAGCAACATATCAGCAGTGGGAAAACAAGAAAAAAGTCATAGAAACATTTCAAATAGTCTGACCTGAATTACTTCTAAATCAAGAGTGACTTTGTAGCTTGAACTGAGCAAGGTAGTTGGGGCTCTTGGCTTGATAAATTCCTTTTGTGACTTTGGGCAGTCAAGTAATTTAGTATTTGCCAGTTTTTGAAGCCAACATTTGCAGAGAAAACATGCTTCTGTGTAGAGAAGAGATCAGATGCTTTCAGAGGTGCACCTAGCTTTCCTTTCTATCACTGCCTTTGTGTTCTTAGATGAAGCTGTATTTTGTCAAAAAATCTATTTCCCAGTTCTTCTTTCTTCTCCCCTCTTCCATTGATACATTTATTGGCATGTTGCAGAAACGAAAATATCCTCAGTGGTACATCTGAGGCAAGAGGCACCTTTGAGGCAAGAAATGAGAACCACACACCAGGTTGTGTTTGCGAGTGCCGAGTACAGGCCAATGGGTGCCATTATTCCTCTCCCTTAGGCACAAGTGTGGCTGCACACAGGGAGTGCAGTGTTCAGTCTGATGCTCCTCAGTACAAGCGAGACATTGGAATTAGTCCAGTCAAGGTCCACCAAGATGGTTAGGGAGTTGGATCACATCATGTACAAGAACAGGCTAAAAGAAATGGATTTATTTAACCTGGTGAAAAGAAGGTTAAGAGGAAATCTAATTGCTTTCTTCTGCTTCATAGTGAATGGTTATAAAGGACCCATCTTATCAAAAGTGGCTGTGAATTTTTGTTTTCAGTTGGGACCCAATTTTGGGGCAAAGTCTTGCAATGTATTGCAAGTGTATGAGGCAGACTGAACTGTGGTTAGTGCACCAAGTTTCTCTAAGTTGTTGGCAAAACCTGAGTTACTGTTGATTAGACTGGATTTTGTCTGTTCTTCTGACTAGCTGTCCAGAATTCCTCAAGTGAATGAATAGCCAGCCATTTTCTCAAGTGCATAAGTCAAAGCAGATTCTAAGATGCTCCACTTTAGAAATTACTATGATCACTGGATATAAAAAACACTTTCCTTGGTAAATAGTGGCTTTTCTTAAAGGCATAATTCTGAGTATCATTTTACTCTTGGTGATGATTAAATTTTCAGATTTCGACACCTTAACAATTGACCTTGATCAAGGTTTTAAATTGCCCGTCATATGAAAAGAGCTTTAGACACCGAGCAATTATTTAGTGATAGCCATCAGGATAAATATTCACCAGAAGGAAAAATAGAATGAGTGCACATCTCAAATAGCATGTGCAAAAAATATAATCAAAGTCAAAACTTAATTTGCATGTGTCCACAACTCTGCACTATAACTTTTCCCTCCTCAATTTCATGTATTGGAACATACCGAAGGTAAAATTTAAGACTTCAAAATAAAATTACATCTTTTCAATAGCTATCATGAAAAGATGAGGAGCTGAAATCTAATGTCAAATCAAATTAAAGCGTATTATGGTGCAAATTCTATTTGCATTTTGCACATTTTAATACCTTGACCATTTACAAGCTAAAGAGACAACACTTCCATTTAGATACAGCTACTTCTGAAATCAAAGAGAAAGCACAATGGACTTGCTTCATTTCACAAGCAACTATGGCGCATTCAGTTAGAACCAGGATACTTGTTAAATCTGTTGCATTAGAAGAATGCTGATTACAAACAGATTCCCTGTCCCTTTATTAAGAATAGGTTTATCAGATCTCAGAGAGAAACTATTTAAGGTGAAACGAAGACTCTGAGAACACTTAGAATGAATTAATACACAGAAAACCCCTCACTGTGTCTCAGAGGGTTTTATGCATTTATCATTAAAACAGGAAAAGAAAGCAAATATCACTTGTTGGACACCATGGATCAGCACAATATCTCTCTATAGACCAATAGAATGTATCTTCTTCTTTCAAGCAGCAGAATATGGAGTTAGTTAATATTTTTGTTGTATGCTTTCTTATTAAAATTTGAGAAAGTCTGTTCTCATAATGCTTTGCATTTATATTGGAGAGAGCTAAGTCTCTTTGTCTGTTTCAATCTGAGGGAAGTTTATTAAGTCTGGTGACATCTCTGAGTTGTCATTTGCGAAGGGAGAAACTCACCAGTATTTAATAAAACATTTATACTTTATGTGGCTCAAGTGTATGTTTGGAATAGTTGGTGCCGTGACAGATGGGCATAGAGACATCTTAAAGAGGGATAAACTCCTTGTGTCAATGAGTTGCTGCCTGTACCCACTGACCTAATAAGAGCAACTAATATGATGAAGGAATGGACTGGGCCACAGGGTCAACCAACATTATGTTTAGAAGACACCAGGCTCCCTCAGGCCTCAGGCAAGAGACTGTAGAGAAAAAAAACCAAAAACAAAAAACCCAAAAATCCCACCACTTCTGCAAGAGAATAAAAGAGCAATTATGTCATTTTACACTAGGATGTTCTATATATGGACATAGCAGAATCACAGAATTATAGGGGTTGGAAGGGACCTCCAGAGATCATTGAGTCCAACCCCCCAGCCAAAGCAGGTTCCCTAGAGCAGGTCACACAGGTAGACATCCAGACGGGTCTTGAATATCTCTAGAGAAGGAGACTCCACAACCCTCTGGGCAGCCTGTTCCAGTACATCATCAGAAGTTCTTTCTCAGTGTGGAACCTCCTGTGGTCCAACTTGTGACCATTGCCCTTTGTCCTGTCCCCACAGGCCACTGAAAAGAGGTTGGCCATCTCCCTTTGTCTCCCACACTTCAAATATTTATAAACATCGATATATACCCCATATAATACCCTATAGTAACTGTTTCTCCCAGTCACTCAATTACCTCTAACAGAGAAACTTGCCCTTCATTTCTCTGGCCGACAAATATTTGAGTTCTTGCTTTTGACTGCAATTCAAACAGTAGTGAAAAGTACAATGTCAGGTTGCATCTGTTTAACAAGAGAAGTGAACATAGGATTAACTTTTCAAGTTAAAAAACCAGCTTGTTTCTTCCAAAGCTTTTTTTCTGAGATCAATAAAACTAGATGCTGCAAAGTAAGTGTGCAAACCTTGTATTACTCTCATACTGTACTAGAAATGTTTGTTCTTCATGAGTTTCTGGTGACTTAAATGAATAATTTATCAACTCTTTCATTTTAAACCTTGCCTCTTGCAGGTGGGAATTTCACAACCAGACCTCTGGCACACAGCAGTTCTGAGTATACTCACTGGCTTTAGCTACTTGAAGCTCAGAGAGGGTCAAGCTGTGTCTCTGGGTAGTTATGTCATTGCAGAGCAGTCCCAAGCTCCTGGGTTAGACAGCAGTAAAGGGTGGGGGTGGTAAACATGCCCAAGGTTGGCATGCTGGGAATGAGGAGGTGTGCTCTGAACTGGAATTCCAAAAACCATATGCCTAAGGTCCCTCCTGTGACTGTGACAGATGTCTCCAAGGGAGAGAAACAGAAGCCCACCAAGATGAGGAATTTACAAATATCTTTCCCTCCTTCCCCTTTGGGGTCCAAAGGATCTGATCAACAACAAAGATTTATTTTCAAATGAAGGATGAAAAGGCTACACATTAATGTCTCTTTTATTTTTTTTCATCATCATAATGGACCACATAATAAACATAGTCATAGTTTTTGATCCTAGCCAACTTCTCTCTAACAATGTTTTGCCCACTGTCAACTGAACTGTCCTTTGCAACAAGCTGTCTCACTTATTAGTCCCAAGCAATGAATAAAGGTTTAACAAAGGCTATCTGCAGGTCAGTACACAGCCACACAACACACTACAAGTATTTATACTTTGCATACATTAACTTATCCATCTACCTTTAGTCTCATTTTTCCCTATTGATTTGTTGGATTGGTAGCTTTAATTCACCCAATCTCTATTTGTTTCAGTGCCTGTGACTATAAAATAGGACAATGAAGGGAGGACACCAACATGGCCTACTGCATGATCTGTAAGGCTGATGGACAGTTCCTGCCATTAATGGAAATTTTGTTGCAGAAAAAAATGGAATGATCTGTTTCTGATGCTTAGCTGAGTCCTCCACTATGCTAGCAAGGTGCTCAGGTAAAACTCCATAAAGTTATACCACTACAGGAAACATTCAAGTGCAAGAATTTGTTCCCCCAAACTGATTTGTTAGAGGTTGTTTTTGTTCATTTTCACGAGTCACAAGTATTGTTTCTAAACATTAAAAAAGTATATAAACCAACTTTTAATTTAAAACACTCCTGAAGAAAAAAGTGCACCAGGAAAACAGCTGTTTCATGCACAATAGTGACACAGTGACTTACAATGACTAATTAATGAGAACACCTGGAGTATCTTTCAGAGTTAAACTGGAAACAAAATACTGGAGATTAGGTTTTCAAGCTACTGGTGGTCCCCACTAATCTCTTTCAGGTGTAAACCACAGTGTACATGGAAAGCAAAATCTGACTCATTCCTGCGAGACAGGAGGTCTTCGAGCTAATAATTGCAGCATGTAGTTTCCATAAAATTTACAAGGTTGGCTTTAAATTTTAGTAGTGGCAGGCCTGCAATAAATGCCAATGAGGTCCATCAAAATGAGTATTTGTGTGTGTCCTCATAAAAATAGATCAATCTTTTTAACAGACTCCATGCGGAGGAATTTGTATAATTACAACACATATCTACAGCTTTAGAGTCCTTTCCACACCAAAACCAACATGTTAAGTCATAAATACAGAGGAAAAATAAACACAAGAACATAATAAAAGAGATTTGGTTGGGTTAAGTCGCTCTGTTTCAGCTGCCATGTTGTAGCTAACAGAGTTTCCACTAGGGGTGGGCAAAGGGATTATTTTCCTTGTTTGTCAGCTTCCCCTTCGCCTTTGCCTCTTGCACTCTAATCGATGGCAAGCAAGTCTGTTCACATAAAGAAAAGGAAAGGGAGAATCAGAAGGGAGGAAGGGTCCCACCACACATACATACATTCATTCCCAGACCATACGTTAACTCCTATCATGCTGGTCTTGATGGAAACACTTGACAAGGCATGAGAGATGCAAGGCAGCCCAAAAGAAAAGTCAAACTAAATTTTCATCTTCCGCATATATGCCTATAACTTGCCAGTTCCATGGCCACAGATGAATTGTCAACTCCAAGTAATAAAACACGGTTTATGTATAAGATCCTCCACCATGCCAAGTTTCCACATAGTTCAGCTTAAGAGGAGGGGAGGTTATGATTGAGTGATTCTCTCCCCAGTCCAACCACAGCTCTCATCTTGATGAATTATCCACCAGCAGGGAAGAGCTGGAGCATTATGTGTCACATACGCTTTCTCATCCAAACCTACTTCTGCTGCCAGTGCCAAAAACCATGGAACGTGAAAGCAGAAGTGGCTGGTGGAGGCAGAAGACAGGGAAAATGCTGCTTGGTGACCTGGATGCACTTTAGTATAGTCCTCTCTCTAAAAAGACTAGGGACAGAGTTTTATATGAGTTTATATACCTCAAAACACAGGTGGGCATTTAATGAGATTTTTTATAACTCCTATGACTTTTATAGGAGTTAGGAGATGTTAAAATCTCAAGAGGCATTTCTCTGCACCTTTAGATTACTAAGTATCTTTAAAAGGTCTGGTCTGAAAATCAGCCAGTGCTTTCCAAACCGTCCTTGGTTTTGAACAACTTGAATAGCCATAACAATATATTGTTTTTAATGGACTTAACGGATTCTGCTTTTGTGTAATGGCCAGAAAACAGACTAAGTTTGGGAGTCAATCTGACTTATTTTTGGCATCTGAAAATAAGACGTGTGAATCTCAACTTGTTGCCTGATCTTCCTATAGCCACTGGAGAGAGCCGACACCTCTGAAAGGGATGAGTGAAGCCCTGGAGGTGCCTGCTGCTCTCCCTTGACCACAGAGAGAGCACAAACAAGCAGCTCAGATTGGATGCCTAATTCATAACAGCTGACACCAGATGAGATTAATTCCACTTCCTCCAGCGACTTCGCCAAAGGCACACAGAAAGCAATAGGAGAGCATAACACTGAATTCAGCCTCCCAAACCTCTAACCAGTGTATAACCACTGAATTGAACTTCCAACTTCAGAGGAGGTGTCAAAGGCTCTTGCCAAAACAATTCCAATTGGTACACGCCAGAAAACAATGAAAGTTGTGCTAATAAGTACAGTGTTGGGAGCTGGAGGGAGCAAAAGAGAGATACCCAGACTTGAAGCCTTTCCCCACAGTGGTACCACAGGCACGCAGAGGCTGCAGCCACCCAAGGGAAGAGTGCTGCTAATGGAGGAGCAGGACTGTGCCCAGCCTTAGGTCCTGGCAGCAGGAATCCAAAAGCAAAACCAGGTCTAGCTGACCAGACGTGCTAGTTTTTGCCATCATCTATCCATCTCACTACCCTGATCAAGGTCAAAAGGCATCCATTTTTCCCTTAAAAACATAACTGTTAATAATAAAGACTAACCAGTAATTGTTTTCAACTACTTCAAAGTCCTAGTGAAAGCTGAATATACTCTGAAGTTCTGCAACACAGCACAGTGCTTACTCACAGTGCTAACACGCAGTGAGGCACATGAAGGAATTGCTCTTATAGAACAGTGTAGACAAATATTATTTGTATTAAAAGTTTCTGTTTCATTTGAAGTCTTAATTTTATTTTTTTTTAATTTCTTACGATCTCTTATACTTTTTTCTCATTCTGAACAGGAAACTTCTTGGACCAACTCTGCGTCTGATGGAGGAAAGGGTTTTAAACAAATTTAAGAGGAGATATTCTTTTCTTAAAAGATTTCTTATACTGACTTTCAACTTTTAAATAATAAGAAAGTGCCCAAAAGCATGGCTTCTACTGGAAAACCAACTGATTCATAAAGCAATTGTTTCAAAAATTACGGTAGAAAGATGTTAAGTAAAGTAACGGCTACTGAAGGCAAGAGAAACCTTTCAAATGAAGTCTTCTAACTACACACTATCTGTTGCTCTCATGACTCTTCATAAGTGATTGCCATAACACTCCTCAGATCCCCTTCTTCTTCTCCCTCATGTCTTTTAAATGACATTTGAGAATACAAAGCTATTGAGCATCTACAACAGATGCAAACTTTGTCCCTAGTGAAGTCCCTGGCTAACCCCTTGTTGTTGTCAGTCAGGCTAGGTCTTCATTGAGACCCTGGGCAAAGCAAAAACTTTTTTAAAATTTTAATATTTCTACACAGAAGAACTTCAGACATGTCCTTCAAGACTGGGGCCTGGAAGCAGCCAAACGACTTAGCCAACAAACTTATTATGAACTCTGGACACCTATCACGGTCACACAGTGATCTCAGAGATTCAGTGTGACATGCACTTGCTCTAATTCCAATCAGAAAAGCAGTAACTAGCAATTTTGTTATTTGCATTTAGTGCTACTTGTGATGTTATTTGGCATTGAGCTTCTTAACACTGTTAGTCAGTGCCATACCTGAACAACCCCCATTCAAGGTGCACTTTTAAACCCATAATCCCATGTCCCCACTTTATCTTCACAAACAACTGGAGGTTTTACTGATCTTTTTACTTTCTGCTGGGCAGTTTGCTACACAAAATCTTCAGCAGAGGTTATGCTAGCTATTATCAAAACATAGAAACAGTATCCCAAAGGGATTACCAAACATTAGAGAAAAAACTGTCAAGAAACATTGACAGAATATTTCATTTTCTGACCCAAACAGCAACTGAAAGTTACAAACTTTTTTTACATAAGAAGAAACCAGCAGTCATCAGGTGTTTTCTTGACTGACCTGAGGAACCTGTAAAGCAGCCATGCTTTGGGAGGCCAGCAGGGAAGGAGGCAGCTTTCAAGACTGTTGCTGAAGCAGTACTCAGATGAAACCCTCATCCATCTTCTCAGCTTCTTGCAGACCTGACCCTGATACTCTCTTTGGCTGACAAAGCTCTGGGCAGTTATGACTTAATTAATTTGCCTACTTCCTCTTCCCAGACACACAGCCAACTATCATCACCCTGGGACATCTCCTCCTTGCCCAAGCTTTGTTTCAGCAACCTTTGTCCACATTCATTTCTGAAGAGAAGGTAACTTATGCTGTCATGGCAGTAGCATACAAAGTGGAGTTCATGGCAGAATAGGATTTTAACATCAATGTCCTTTACCTACAAGATGATATTCTGATGCTTGCCTTTATCCTGAGCATCCTGGTTGTTTGGTATAGGTGGATGATTCTATTTCACCCCCTTTTCTTTCCCTATCTTTTCATAATTATGAAGAGAAGTAACACTAGGGAAATGGGACTGTCCTAAGTGAGTGTCAAGAATGATACTGGTTTTAATAGCTTGGTATCTGGAAGAGATTTTGTTTAATTAAATATTGGTATTACAAATTTCACTTCTCTGCACCAGTCCAACTACTTGCAAGCTCCAGTGGTTGCTTTACATACAAAATCACACTTCACTACACCTGCAGCTTTGAGGCATTACTTTCCAATGTATTCTGAAGCTTACTGATGGTTCAATCACACAGCTCCATTTCTCCACACTCTAAACTTCTTTTTATCTTAAATACTTGTAAACTGAACCTTTATCTGTATTTTCTATTTAAATGAAATGAATTTAGTGTTTTACAGGAGATTTGAGAGCTTTTGAAAGGTGCCTGACAACAAGCCTGACAAGAGCAAGAGTATTGTATTTGGAGAGCAGCACAGCGAGGGCCAACTGATTCCACCACCAGGAAGGTGGGAGAAACCAGTGTAAGAAGCAGCCAAATGCCCACACCACAGCAGTGGATTTTCCTCCACAGCCACCAATGCAGTGCCAAGCTGTACAGTCCTTTTTAGTCACACAGGCTTTGGACAAGAAACAGTGTAATGGGAGAAGGAGGAGGAGAGGAGACCTGGTATCATGTCAAACAAGCTGTACACACAAAGCCATCATCAGTGATTGCTCACAGCCTGGGCTGCGTTTTAGCAAGTGAGCTAAAGATGAAAGGTTTTCTGTTCCCATTGGAAATCCTCAGGGACATCCATTCACCCTATCATATGTTCACTATCAGAAACTGCTCTTCAAAGCTGAACAAAAACTACTGTGCTGCATAAAATTGACAAAGTTAATCGTATGCAGCATGTTTCCTCTACTATAAATATTCCCAAACACCATTTGTTTCTGGATTTCACTGTTCTCTTAACTAAAGAACAGCTACATTATTGTTTCATCTGTAGCCCAACTGTTTTCTTTACATTTTTACCACTAAATTGAATCTACTGCCAGTAATCTAATTTACATTTAAAATGCACAATATGCCAACATGACCAGACTTCAATAAATTTTTACTAAAACTCATAAATGCCTTGATTCTGGTGTTTATAGAAATTTTAGACTGTTCATTCCCTGAATGCGATGTTGCTAGCATACTGAAATCATTCCCATATGAAATAAGAAACATTCTTAGATTCATGCTGTGTCAGGAAATAGAAAATCTATCGTCACTAGGCATTACTCTCAAAATCAAAGATTTGTTAGCCCTCAACAAGGTGATCTGGATGGTATGTCCAGCCTGCAGTACCATGGGATGTTAGCTATACTCACTGCCATGGTTGTTGATACAGCACATCTCATTCCCTGCACTTTTATGAGCACTCTCCATCATCACTACGCCTACTAGCTAGAGGCATCTTTCCTGAGTAGCTACTTGACAGCCATCAATCCCAAGAAGATCATTTGCAAGAGGTTTGGTATACATTTCTTAGTTGGATAATTATTGGCAAATTTGTAATTTTAGTGAAATAAAAAAATTATCAGATTCAGGTAAAATAGGAGCCAGGGTTGCAGAGTGGTCTTCTTTCTTTTTTGTTCTTTAATGTGGTTTTCTTTAAATGTGGAAATGGATTATGTAATAGACACAGCTCATTTTTGTACACTGTAAATATTCTGACTTCTTTATTTAAAAACATGGTTTCAGGTGTTATTAGCTAAATAGATTTTTTTAAGAAAAAAATTGCAAATGAAGAATACATTTGCTTCCTGTTAAATGACTTTTTATCTTTTTGACACAGGGAGTGTTAAAAAGAGTTGGTCTTTTTTTGAGTAAAATGCTCAATTTTTTTTTAATCTGTTCTACTTCAGCAATCAAACCTATTATCAATTATTTCTGAAGTTCTACTCATAGCACTTATTTATATTCTTCAGCTAATCTTTGATTGTGTACAATTGTTTTTGTTTGACTGCCTGCTCATGTCAGAAATAGGCACAAGCTGTGGGCAGCAGTACCAGAATGAATGGTCATCTCCTCGGCACAGTCACAATTTCGATTGGTGCCCACACTGTGGATACTCTGACTCAATAAAGAGCTGTTTATCCAAAGGCATTTGTTTATTTAAAGCTATTTATGTGAAGTTTTCTAAGGGTCGAATGGATTTCTGCCTCCTTATCCAAGTGGCCGAGGAACACTCTGGGCCATATTTTACTTCACACCTTATTTGGGAAACTCAACATTTCTATGCTGTCCTTACTCTGTGAAGGGGTAAAATATCTATCTGGAGTTTGTTGGATTGAGAATAGGAAAAGTATGGAAAGAGATGAGCTAACACATGGGCTCCCTCATGCTTAGGTATTTGGATTATGGTTGCTTTTAGAAGAGGCTGTAGCTGTTTCTTTCAAGAATGAGTCACACACCTCTGGATATGCTCGCTATCTCATTTCTAATGTGGAAAACCAGCATGCAGAAAACCTATCAGCACATTAGATTGCTTTGAAATATCAGTTCAATTATGAAGGTACTTTCTTACATTGGAGCCTAGGATTGAATTCTAAGGGATCAAGCCTGCTCTTGGGTGTATGCATTTAAAGGCATGGTTTGGCTCTGAATAAAGTGAGGAGGTCTGGTTTTATGCACAACAGACGATCGCTCAAGCTGTGTTCTTCTCTCAGGAAATTTTAATAGGATTTTTGTGTACAATAGGATTGTTGTACTCCAGGGTGCAACTATTTATGTAAATATAATCATGCTATTTATGTAAGAAATTGAAAGGTTTACAATAAGAATCAAAAACAATCTTATCCTGAAGGAGTAATCATTTAATTGAGAATGCGTAGTTAAGGTTTAATGTTTCCTTTTTTCCTTTTCCAAGTGGTTTTTGCTAGCATTCTTACTACACTCAGAGTTACATAAAGTAAATATACATATTAGACAAGCCAAAACTGCTGTGCCAACAGAAAGCAATACCCCACACCTGCTGAGAAAATCTCCCTTCTCGGTGCCTGATTTTTGCAAAAGCCCTGTGTTGGGACACGGAAACATTTAGTTGTCCTGTCTGATCAGCAAGCATCACAGCCCTTCCAAAACTGGAAGCGCTCTGTACACTGCTGGGAGAGCAACACCAGCCACATAAAACTATGTATAGAGCTACCCAGGAAACAGCAAGCTGGGGTTTTCTGGCCAGTTCTTCAAATTCCAAGTGGCTGTTCTTACTCATCTAGTCTATGCAACAACATGGTAAACCTGATCCATGTTGACCCTGAGTCACACTGTGAACATGACAGAAAGTGTGTGGTCCACTCACTCAAAACTCTTCGCTTGCTCCATTCACTTGTTAGCGTCTCAGCTGCCTTGGTGTGGTCTTTGTCCCCACTGTGGGGGAAGTCAACAGTGATATCTCAGTATCTTGAAATGGCACCCTGAATGTCAGAGTGACAATGTGACACACCAGGCTATGAGACTGGAGTTGCTCTGGTGCCTGGGGAGAATAGTCAGGCAAAAAAATCTTAAGGGTGTTAAACATTAAAAAAAAACAAAATCAAACAACTTCCTTCCTAACCATCTGTAGACTTCAGTCTTTGTATAAGTTTTCCAAACAGCTACATTAAAAGTTTTCAGAAGAAATGTGATAACCCCACCAAAGGGGAGAGATGGACAATTTCTGGAAATAGAGAATTAAATTTACAGAAGGACTCTCTGGATATCTAGTCACTAAGGGGTTGTTGAGAAGGAATTGAGTGGCAGTAAGTAGTTAATGCATTTATACATTTTTACCCTGCCTTTGAAGCACTGAATATAGTGATAGCTACCGACAGCACGTAGGCAAAGAGTGTTGGTGTTCATACAAGCATTATACCAAAAGGCCATTTCTTCCAGGGGTCTATATTGCAGGATTAACAAAGAATTTCTTTTGCTCAGTGTTCTTCTGAATGTCCACTTCCCAGAAACATCAAGGAGCTTCAGCTGTCTTATAGCCAGAGACAAAGGCTACTGGGGACGGTCTTTTTTCCAGCTGTGGTTCTAATTTTTTCCATACAGTAAGTCTCAAATTTATTACAGGGTATAGGAACATTGAGTAAAAACCCTGTAGTTAGAAAGCTGGACGTTGTTGGGGACCTTGGCTCAATATCCAAAGGGTGCACTGCACATCTCTAGACTGAAGACACTGGGTTAATGTGCTTAATATAAAAAACCCATCTTTTTCAGAGGATATAGACTCCCACTTGGTCATAAGTACTGGTAGAAGAAGCAACTGCTGAAGATGACTCCAACAATAAACTACTGATTGAAGGACAGCATGGGACAAGAACGTGCAATAAGATAATTTTGGAACTTTTTGCTCAGACTATGAACCATCACACAAGCATTTCTTAAAAGAGCATAGAGTCTAAATTTCTTGATAAATTTAGCCTAAATGACACGTTTCAGTGCAGTCAGCAAAGTGCGTAGGTCTCATTTATGACCCTGGGAAATGATATCTCTGTAGGGATTTGGGGACCTTCGGGGATATTTAGACGAACATCATCTTCACCACTGACTCTAAAGGTCTAGTCTTTCTCTGGAGTGGGTACTGATGTGACAACTGAATGAGTGGTTGTAAAATCCTACGCCTGGGCACTCAGACAGCTCCAAAGCTGTCCAAGCTACTTCTCGTCAAGTATCCATACAGGCCACACACATATGATGACCAGCTTTGTCAGTTTTGGAGAGAAAAAAATGTAAAAGATCCATCAGATGAAAGATGAATCCTGACATTTAAATCTCCAAATGAGACCCACTCGCCTTGTGAGGGGATGTAAGCTGTGCAAGGGGACTTGGCCATGGGAACATCACCATGCTGTGGGAGGCCCTCCGACACTGGAAATTGAAAACCAAGATTAGAAGGTTGGGGTTGGGTTTTTTTTCCTAAAATATATGCTCTAGCTCAACTAGCGTTGTTACTGGTCTTGGAACGGCAGTCAAGCAGTCAAAACGCATTATCACAGCGGTCTCTTTTGGCTATGGAAATCTATGAAAACAAGCAAAACACAAACAATGCTCCGGAGGTTTATTTTGTTAAAAACCAACATTTTCAATATGTTCATTCAATAATTAATTTGACTTCTTGTGCAGTACATGTCCTTGCCCTGCTGTCAGTCTACCCTAGGGCCAGGGGCAGAGAGGTTGAAATGCCCAGCACCCTGCTCCAACCCAGCACACATTCCTACCTCAACAGAAGACCTCCCAGCATCAGACTGGGGCCATTTATTTGAGCCAAGGTATTTATTTTGTTGTGAATTCTGCGACTGTTGGTTAACCTGAAGATTGGAAAATTCACTGTGAGAGTCAAAACAGGATTCAGATTTATTCTCAGTGACATGAAAGCCTAGGTCCTAAGGTGGTAGAGAAGTCTTTTGTCACTGTTGATAATGAGCTTGACATACAACTAGGCACTACTGGCTCTATCCAGCAGAGGGAAGCAGCAAAAAAAAAAGTTCTATATTTGTTGGTTTATCATTTTAACATTCACTAAATGGAATAGCTGGTTACTGTCTAAAGAAATATATTCATAAAAGGCAGCTACAGCCAAACTCCTGACAAGCAGATTTGTTCATTTCTACCCATTGACTAAGACCATGTAAAAGTGGGACATTTTATTACACAGAGATGTTTCCTCTGAACCTGTCAAACACTTTAATATAACCTCAAATCCCTGCAAGCAACAAATAATCACTGCAGATGATACTAAACCTACACTTTTACCTGCCCCTGTAAAATTGAATAAAAAAGTAACAGTACCACTATTGTGATTCACACATAATTGAGTGTGCCAACTAATAATCTTTAATATCCACTGCTGACAGGATGGAATTAACTGCATTTTTCCCTGTCCAACTCTCATTTTTTCCCTGTGGTGTAAGCCAGTATCTAATCCCATCCTTATATCATTTTGGCTATATTAACTCAATTGAGGAGAAAGTACTTAGCCTAAAGCAGGTTAGGGTGAGACCTTGAAATAACAATGTTTACACAAGCTAAAGATGTCTTTTGTTGAAGCTCTCCACTGATGCTTGCCAACAAAAGCTTTTCATGCGCGAAAGAGTCAATACCGAATTATAGTTAAGCCATGTAATAATTATCCTCATTAGACATAACCAGAGCATGGATAGGATGAATTCAGTTATAAACTCTGCTAATACTCAGGAAGCATACTCTATATGTAATTTAATAATCTTGGAAATAAATACACAATTCTTTCTGTCTTTTAGCACAAAGTCTATTGAAGCAGAGAGGCAATTCGCTCCACAGTGAGGAGACTGATTTTTTTCATTATTTATTTTAAATTAATCTGGTGAGAGCTTTGAATGCAGTATTTAGGTGAGTCTAGCAGGGCTTCCTGAAAGCAAGAGAGCTGGGGTGCACTGACAACCCTGCCTGGTGTGTAGTGTCCTAGTGGGGAGATGGGCATATGTGGAAGTGTGGACCTGGGTGCACTTTGTCCCTGCCTTCTCCTGAAGCTGGAGGGAGGGGAGATGATGCCCCCTGGAAAAGTGTGGTGGGTGCACTGAGGTTTCCAGTCTCTCTGCCCCCAGCTCCTGATGCACCCCTGCTGGTTTTTGGAAATCCTTCAGGTTTTTTTAGCAATCAAAGGGGGTTTAGCACAAGAAGCTAACATTCAGACCCTGGTTAGAGGCTGACAAGATGTCCCCCAGACATTGTCTGCCCAGGACCTCAGAGACTGGTGATTTCATAGTGTGGATATGCTCTTGACAACCCTGGTGTAACTCTTCACATCCCAATCCCACACCAGTATCTTTTCCTTGCTTTCCTCAGTTCTACCATTGATCATCTGCAAGTTTGTCAGGTGGCACTGTAGCCAGGTCACATTAAAATCATTATCTCATAACAGCTATTGAAGGAAGAGGAAAAGTAGATGAACAGGTTAACCCCACCCCCCCCCCCCCCCCAAAAAAAAAGAAAAAAAAAAACAACAAACTAAACTAACTGAAAACCCCAAACCTCTTCTTTGATCTGGTTTGCAGTATCTCCTCACAATGCAGTAAGCAGAAATGGACAGGAAAGACAGATGATAATTCTCCAGGCTGGTATTGCTTTCAGCATCCTCATATTGCCAAGCAGCATCAACTGTGGACATCTGACTGCCTTGCATACCTTGTGACACCCTCCTGATCCTGCAGCAGGGAATGCCACTGTTCTTTGCCCTGGGGTTTTCTTCCCCCAGGAGAGGAAGCCCGGCTCAGCAGGCATCAAACATAAGGTCAAACCCAAGGACAGCCTGGAGTTCCAGAGTCAACTGCGGCTCTGTTTCTCCCTGAACAATTCACTTTCAACGTCTCTTGACGTTGCTGCTTCTTCTGTAACAAGGGATAACATTACTTCCCTATCACAGAATTAACCAGCTGTGTCAGAAAGCATGAAAACATCACGTTTTCCTCTCCAATGTTTAAACCTGATGCCACTCCATGAACAAAACGTCCCAGAAAATTAGCTTTTGGTGGTTGAGAAACTATGAGAGACAAGAGGCCATTTCAGCACTGCTCTAATCAGCTCTCAGGAGACTCTAGCAGACCGACAGGAAAGCACAGCAGATTATGGCAGCTCCCATCCATACTCTGCCTCACCTGTTACAGCCTTAGAAGTGCCAAAGAGAGCAATGGGCATATCAGCAAGAGGTTCATGGCAAAGGATACTGGGTTCTAAATATATATATATATATATATATATATATATATGTATATGTATTTTTTAAAAAAGGGAGCAAACTAAAAGAGCAGCCATGCACCATGTTGCCAACAGCTACAGCATTTGTCTCACTGATGGCACAGTATGTGGGTGAAACCTTGCTGTTTTCTCTAAACCAGTCTCCTCCAGTTGAGGCAGTGGCAGAAATCCCATAATTACAATGAGATGAAAATCTGCTCCCTTCTAGTGGTGTAACTGTGACGTAACTATCAAAGCTGGTGGTAGTAAACTGATGTGGCAATAATGCAATTCTAAGTCTACCAAGGTAAGGAAAGCAGACAGGATGGGGATAAAAAAATTGGTTATGGATTTATTTTTCCAGTAATTGTTAATTTAACTTTGGCAAACTTCAGAATTATTTGAATAAGATTGATTTTTCAAGTATTGGCATGCCTCACAGTGATAAAGTGATCAGCATTTCTCAGAATATCATGAAAAAGACCCATGTTCCATGGAGAAGTCATATTCAAAACAACTGGTGTTTGTGCAGTCTGGACATTTTTAAGCGGTGAGGCCAGGGCACTAAATTAAATATCCCATATTTTAACTTTTCATTGCCCAAGTATTTTTCAGTTACATTCAAAGTTATCAGCATTTGAGGAATGATATAAATAAGATCTAACCTCGATGCTATTAAATTAAGCTGCTGCCAGCATTATTATTGGCAGTAAAATTACTTTGATTGCTATCAGCTATAATCAAATATAGGAAAAGCCTGGAATGTTGATATCTTTCACAGTAGTATGTACTTAAACAGTCATTAAAAAAGAAAGCTCTGACGTGACATATCCATTTAAAATTCTGCTCTACAGTAGCAGATCTATAGTATAATGATTTCTTGAGTTGCTGCAGCCTGTGTGTTTAAGCTCAGGTTATTATTTTATTTCCATTTGTCTGTTTCAACAGTTTAATGTTGTAAGTAAGCTCAACTCAGTATACTGAATTATTCACAAGCCTGGGGCATACCTAACACAGCAGTTCTGGAGAAATCTCTCCCAGTGCTAGCCAGGATGTCCAAGCTGAAATGGAGAGGGCAGTTCTCCAGTACCCAGATCACCCCAGTCTGCCCAAGTCCTGCCCAGGGACAGGACAAATCTCCACTTAAAGCCTATGGGTGGATTAAGTCTTCTAGTTGGGAGCCACTCAAATGCATCAGCCCCAAAAGGTAGGAGCAGTTCAGAGCAGAGTGAAGTGCTGCATACCCCGAAGGGGAGAAACGGACGGGTGCTTGAGCAGACCTCCGGGGAGGCTTTTCGGTCAGTCCCCAGGCAAGATCCATGCAAAAGCTGCACACAGATTTTGGGCTGAGCCTGAGGTTTGTGCCACTTGTGGCTTTCACAGAAACCAAGAGAACACGGGCTGAGGCTGTAAGCACAGCTGGATACCAGGGTTTTTTCCTTTTCTGGCACTGAAGGACTAGTCTTCCTCTAGCCCCAGGACACCCGCCTCCCTTCCTCACAAGGACATCTTCTCCAGGGACTTCTAAAAACAGAGAGCACAGGCTAGGGCACACTGGGTGAAGGCAGCAGCTACTGGGGATGTTCAAGTTCATTCCACCCTCACCCCTGGGTCGCTTCCCAGCTCTAAAAAGCCACAGCACTGGAGTAAAAGGAAAAAAAAAACCAACCAAAAAAACCCCAAGACCAAACCCAAACCTAAAAAGAACAAGTCTTCATAAAACAAATCCTACAGGATTTCCTCACAATAATCCTCTGCCTGGGGTGATGTACCTGCATTGCTTTAGTCACCTGCTGCTCTGAGGAGCGTAACTGCTGGAAGAGCAGGAGGGCAGACTTGCCTTGCTATTTCCCTCCCTACAAACACTGGCGGGCGGGGGGAAAGGAGGACTGCATCCAGACACCCTGTCTCAGGACACACTAAGGTTCATGCTTTGTTGTTGAATTTCAGAAAGAAGTGGAATTATTGCCAATGGCATTTAGACTGCACCACAAAGAGCTTTTTGCTCTGAAAAAGCCCCCAGTGAAGCTGGGGGGATTTTCAGAGGGGTTTCATGAGCTAGTGCCTCTAACTGTCTTTAAAAATCTCAGTCCAAAATGTAAACTGCAACAGGTCATCCCTCCAACTAATGTGATGCTCTGTGACCCAGCTACGAGCAGCGGTTCAGGAAAAAACAAAGCTCTCCTTTACAAGATATGCTTGTGCCAATTACGCGATACAATCTCACCTCCAGAAGTAAAATAACTTTCCTCTCCCAGCTGATATTCAATGTATGCCATAAAAATTCCATCAGATAGTGGAAATTCAATATACTATGAGACAACATAGATGTCAGAGGGACCAAATTCAGCCCCAGAGTAATTCTCTGGTGGTTGTTAGAAATAAACTGAGAATAAGAAAAGGCAGGTATTTTTAATGGCTAATTATTTTTCATTAGGTGTAATCAAGAGTGTTGAAAGAAAAAGTATTATTTTATATAAGCAGTAGGGGAAGTGCCAGATACTGTGTTACTTCTAAATTAATTTTATCAGTTGACCTCTTTTTTTCCAAATTCTACAAAGTAAATATGAAGTCTCATTTTAGGAACACAGCAAGTCTCAGACACAAGGTTCAGAGGGAGCAGCTGGACCCTCCTTGCCCCAGTCAGTGCCACAAGGTGCGGGTCCAGCTCCCCGCTCCCACAGCAACCTCACCTCCACATCCCAGCATATCTGCTGCAGACACAGGAGAGCTCAGCTGAGAGATGATCTGAACGGGGAGGTTCAACAAGCCACAGGCAGGGCACAAACCTCTCTCCCTACCCACTCCAGCTGGGCCCAGCTGATCAACACACTGACCATATAAAACCAGAACACAAGCATCCACTCCCACCACTTTAAAAAATAGGCAGAAATGGGGGACAGGTCAACAACACTACATTATTTGCACAGGTTCATGTTAAAATATTTTCTTAATATTTTGAAAAAGTGGCTTATATCTAATCTGATTGGATGAAAGGAAAACACATCGCTTTCAGTTATGTCACTGCATGCTACATAGCAAAGCACGGACATTAACAAAGAGCCGCAGCAAAGCATCGAGTGCATCTGAATTCTTTGTCTGCAGCCCAGGCTTTTCCTGCCTCACAGTGACAGGATCAGGGAAGAATTTTCTGTGACTAATTAGGTTTTAACTTGCCAGAGAGAACATGGACATTGGCAGTCTATTGTATAATAGTGAAGCGAAGTTTGAACTAGATTGAACTTAATTTCCTTTTCACTGAAAGGAAAGAAAGATTAATGAAATATCCCCAAATCCATCCTGTTAGCTTTTATTAAATCAGCAAATGAAATTTAACCTCCAATTCTGTTATAAAATCTTTTCCTGTAGATTAAGTTTCTACAAACATAAATGAAATAGACATACTCTCCTCTGCAACATTTTAGATATGAAAATTACATTACTTCAATCAACATCAATGTTACTTTAGGCAAATGCCATATTAAGAAGCAATTATTTCTTGCATTTCTTATCACAGTGTTACCTAGATTTTATTAAATGCCACAACTTTGCTAGTCATTTCTGAAAACAATTTGCTGATATTCCAACGTGCCCTTGCTCTTTCTGCCAATACTACAGAGTTAACCCTCCAAGAACACAGAGTTTTCTTTTACTAATGTTATATTTCTCATCTGAGGGACAGTAAGTTCCTCTCTCACCTTTTCTACTGCTTCTCAGTTCTAGTTATTGCATTAAAGCCCTGGCTCATACTTCTAAGCATCTTACTGAGGTCAACAGAGTTACATCAGGAAAACTCATTCTATCCAGCCTTCGTAGATGAGGACAGGTACTTGTGTCAGGCTCCATCAGTTTTCATGCATTCTTTATAGAGAATCAGTTGGTCAAGGTTGGTCCCTAAACTTGCTTCCAGACATGACCTTAATGGATCCTGCACCATAGGAACTATTTATCTCTAAATGTTTAAACAAATGGGTTGGCGGGAGGAGGGGCTTTGGTATTCCTCACCCAGAGAGTAAAGCAGAACCATAAATATGAGCACAATGAGCACATCCTGCATGGTGAGTACCCCTGCCCTGCTGCCTGCAGGCAAGGCCCTCATCCTGCCAGGAGATGTGAATAAGAGGCTCTGAGGGCTTGATGTACTGCCAGGACAGGCAAAACCATAAAGTGCATCGCCTCTGAGGATGGGGTCCTGATGCTCCTCCCAGATGAGTGCTCCCTCCATGCTGAACAGGCCTTGATGATGCTAAGCCTTCAGAAAGCACAGAGCACTGCAAGGGTAAAAACGTCGCTGCCATAGAAGTTAAAACATTAACAATGTTTACATCAAGCCGCCAGTGCTCAGTACTACACAAGACAATATGAAACTGTATAAAATATTTGCAATGATTGCCAAGAAAGTAGACGCTGCCAATACTACAAGAGCACATCCTCTGGAACTGATTACTTCTAATCCTTTAGAAAATGTATAAATAAAATGATGCCAAGACTGATGGACAAGCCAGGGCACCTACTCATGTTTCTAATATATAGCTTTCCCTCCCCCCCCTTCCCTTTTCTGTACAAAATACTCTCCTTTTTTAGTAACTTAAGTTGACAATCATCAAAAGAAATCAAACTGTATATAAATGAACATTCTGAAGCATGTCACAGTACGTCAGAAACTATTGAAATCTACTAGAAGTCTCCAAAACAAGTATTTAAATCTTTAGTAATGCTTTAGTAGAGTGATTTAAGTTCCTAGCAAGAATGCACCAGAGGCGTTTACCCTTAGTATTAGCTACTCAATCACACAGCCTAATCCCAGAGGCCTAATCTGTGTGTTACTGGGAACACAGCAATTATCTACATTCATTAGAAATTAGAAAGGGGGAAGGTGAAGGAGAAAACCTCAATGGGTGGATAATTAGTTTCACATACTCCCATTGTTTGCACGGGGCCAAATCCATATTGCCATTGAAGTTAAAGGAGGTTTTACTAGACCATCCTGTCTTTTCTTGCTGTCCAGACCACCAGCTATGATCATCAGGGCTGCTTGCCTTAGCTGGGGAGACACAAGCTTGTCCTAGCCTTAAATATATTAGAATAGTCTTTCTTTCTCAGAAGTGTCTAGTAAGCTAGAGTAAGTGGATTTCAATAGCCTGCTTGTTGGTAACTGCAGCTGGTGACTGCTTTGGGTTCTTTATTTTGTGCTTAACACAATACTGCTTTAGAACAGATGGATTTAGCAAAGCCTGCTAAGATACTAAACAGGAATAGGGTGTTCTTAAAGCAGCTGGACACAAATTGGGTAAACATATAATGGAAGATCATTTCTCTCATTCTCCATTCCTAATAAACATGTAATGATTTATCATATAGCTGGAAAACTGACATTCCTCTCAATGGAAAGGTAGTGTTACGCCTCACTATGAGTCATGCAGGTCTAATCCCAGATAGGGGAAGAGAACAGGCTACTCTTGCAGCCTTATTTCTGCAAGCTCATTATAATTACAGCTGTCCTCAAGCTGAATAATTCAGATGTATTTCATGTCTCCAAAGTTTTACTGTAGCTCTTTGTAGCAGCAGTTTCATGTTCAATCTCAGTCAATGCCATGGTCTTAATAAGATGTTATGCAGTATCCTGCATCATTCTAATCCTCTTCTTTAAGACAAGAAATTGGTGCAATTGGTGTTGCTGAAGATGTTTGCACTTGTTAATTCACTACAAGTGACCAAGAACCTTTGCAAAATCCTTAAGCAGATACCTATCCTAAACTCAGAGTCAGAGATTGCTAGTTAGAGATGGTCTCTCTTCATTGCTAACACACCATTAATATAAATATTAAGTGCTTTCTAGCAAGAAAGGCTTGGAAAATGCTTGAAATTGTATTTTTTTTGAGAAGGGGTATTGAAATAAGTGCCTCTGATGTCTACTGACAAAGTCAGTAAAAATGTGTGAATCCATCTTGATCATGACTGATCACAGAGCCTGAGGGGTAAAATGTGGATTCCTACACACACATAATTCACATACTCAGTGTAACATTGATCCTTTTAAGGTCTCTGCTACTCAAGGCAAAGGAGCAATAGAAGGTTGAGAGCAGGTTATGGCCAAGTAGGGTGTGATGGATCTATATAACAATGTGTTCCAGGAAGCGTTTGATGTCAGTTGTATTGTGGCTGCAGAAATTACCTGAAAGTGTCTCGGAAAACATTGAGAAATTAATAACATCTTTTTGAGAAAAAGAAAAGGCTACAGTTTCTGGGTCCATTCACAAATGGGCTCTCAGCTGTGACAAAGACTGGTTACTTCAAATTTGCTATAACTGAAAGTAGGGAGGGATGGAGGAAACCAAAGACTGCAGAACATAGCCATGCTACACAGATGCTAAAAGACCACTTCTTCATGCACACGAGTACTGTAATGCCCAGTGTGGCCCTCTGCTGCATGAAACCTTGGAAGACATCTAAACTGCAAATGCTTAGTGAGAAGACATGTGAAGAAGAAATGTTAGCCTTGGGTTCACTTTCAGAAGGAGACAAAGAAGATTAAAAAAGAAAAATAAATATGCACGTGGGATTGGAAGATAATTTGGTCTGGAAGAGATGTCAGGAAGTCATCTAATCCAGTAACACCTTTACTGCACAGACATAAGTGCCCCTCCTTTTACACAGAGAAACTCCTCATAATGGGAAAAGAAACAGTTAAAAGCAGAACGCTGACCAAAGATTCCCTTTTGCTGGAGTGATGTTTCTCCAGTTAAAACAGGCAGTAAAATGCCACTCTCTAATGACAAGGAGGTACAAAAATTCTATATCCAAGTAAAAAAAATATTGTGGTGAATGGTTTGTAGAAGAATAATTAATGATGAAAAATCTGGCTGATATCACTTTGGAAATTATTAGGAATTTCTGGAAGCAAATGCACAAAGCAGGAAGACAGAGTCCTTCCATGCACACTGAAAGCAGATGCCATTTGCATGGCAGAAAAAAGAACTTGAAGATGCTTCCTGGAAAAAAATGTGAAGAGCTCACTGAGAGATTCTTTCCAAGATGTGTGCTGTTGCTGCCCCGCTTTCTGGGTGGTGGTGGTTCTGCTTTCTCATGTATCAACTCAGCCTCAGACACAAACTCGTCATTATGTAAAATACAACATGCAAACTACGAATCTAAAACCCTATAATCTTAAAATCCAGCATATGGAAAATGTAAATAGGCTGTGCGGTGTGAGAAGCTGTTTTCATCTACTCCTGCCAGCAGTTGATGCCCAGAAGAAAAAAAAAAGAAAAAATAAAAGAAAAAAGCGCTTTGTTTGTGTGCCATCCTTACACCAAAATAATTTCCAAAGAGCCATCATTGGCCCAAGCAAGGCTACCACTTGTTTTGTTCAGAAACCTTTCAAAACACAGCTTTAGCTACATGAGAAAATTAATTTAAAGAATATTACTGAAATAATTTCGTTCTTTCTATGGACATGAAAACAAAACCACAGACACACATTTTGTGACTACTGCTTATTCTTTATGCAAGACAGGAGCAAAGTTGGGGTTGATCTTGGTTCCTTCTACCAGTGGCTTGTCCTCATGAGGGGAGTGGCAACACTGCATTTCCTAAAATGACACAGCTGAGCAGGGCATGAGGTCACCACCAAAAGAGCTTTGGAGAACCAGATATATAATGGCTGGGAGAGGTTCTGAGAGCAGTGCAGGTGGTCCTGCTGCACAAGACTGACAGCCATGCAGCACAGAGGGACAACAGCCTGCAGTAGGATGGAGAGGAACCTGAGGGACTGGGAACTGGGATTTTGCAGAATAACTGTAGAGAAGAATTTAGTCAAGAGATAGCAAAAGCTTTCACTGTTAAAGATAGACATCTCTCTATGAGGAACCTCTGTTTCTGGTTCATAAAACTGCCTGAAACAGTAATACTGCAAGACAGCTATTGTTTTGAGAGGCTTTAAAATGCAGCTGCTCAACGTATCTACCCAAATTCTGTTGTAAGCATTCAAAAGACTATACATCAAGCAATATATTTCCACCAATAGCTTGGGCCTGAGCCATAAAACACCATTGCAAGAACCAGCTGAAAGGAACCCAAAATATAAAAATATATGAGCCTCCAGAATTCTTCTGCTGCAAGACACACAACATTAAAGACAGAGCCCCAGATAACTAGGAGCTACAGTCATGATAACCAATCTCATTTAGTGTTTAAAAAAATCTCTCATAGGTTTTTAACTAAACTTCAGAGGACCCAAGTGATGTTTTTGCTGTTATATGGTATATGTTTACCAGAAGATTAGTTCTAGTAGATTGATGTGCATGCACTCAAAGCAGTTCAGAATATTCTGCGTACAAAGCACACAAAGTCTGCTTGTACTGTAGCACACCTCAGCTGCAATTGGCTGCCATGGATTTATTTTCAGGGAAGTTTTACCTATTTTAATTATCTTTACGTTATAATGTCAGGTGAACTGGTTTAGCAATTATTACATTCCACTCAAGCCTTTGTGCATTTTTAGAAATTAACTGAGGTTGATATGAGCCTACTCACCTAAGAAAATGAAGTTATTGCAGTCATGCTGTTTCTGTGTGTATCTGAGTCCATCTTCAGACGCCTGGCTTGGAACTTTTGATCCTCTTAGCAAAGTTTAGCTGAGCTTGACGGAGGTGGAAAGTCTCTAAGATACTACTTTCATGTATTACATGAACACAGGCAATCTCTTCTGGAGAAGACAAACTCTAGTATTTTCTCCACCATCAGTAAAGCTGCCTTATTAGACACCAGAAAACCTACATAAGAAAGAATTCAAACACCTTCAGTCACAAGAAATATTTCACAGAACCATAGGGTATTTCAGGCTGGCAGAGGCCCCAGGAGGGCTCCTGTTCAATACTCTGAGCAAAATCATGAGACCAGAACAGGTTGCTCAGGGCTTTGTCCAAACAGGACTGGAGAACCTCGAAGGATGGAGGCTGCACAACCTCTCCAGACAACCCATCCCACCATTACTGTCCCCAGAGGGAGAAAGCGTTTTCCCATACCCAGTCTTAACCCCTCCAGTCTCGATGCAGTCCTGTCACCTCATGTCTTCCCACCATGCAGTGCTGAGCAGAGCACAGCCTGGCTCCATCTTTGTTTTTTTTTTTCACAGAATCACAGAATGTCAGGAGTTGGAAGGGACCTTGAAAGATCATCTAGTCCTAGCCCCCTTCCTGAGCAGGGTCACCTCAATTAAATCACACAGGAATGTGTCCAGATTGGTCTTGAATGTCTCAAGAGAAGGAGATTCCACAATCTCTCTGGGCAGCCTGTTCGAGTGATCCATCACCCCAAAGTGAAGTTTTTCTTTATATTAAGATGGAACTTCCTATGTTCCAGCTTGGACCCACTGCCCCTTGTCCTATCACTGGCCAACACTGAGAAGAACCTGGATCCATCCTCCTGACACTCACCCTTAACATACTTATAAACATTAATTAGGTGACCCCTCAGTCTCGTCTTCTTCAAGCTAAAGAGACCCAGCTGCCTCAGCCTGTCCTCATAAGGAAGATGTTCCACTCCCTTAATCATCTTCTCCATGGCCTCCCTGTAGGTACCAGGAGGCAGCTGTGCAGCCCCCCTGAAGCTGTCTCTCCCCCTAGTTGAACAAACCCTGGTCCCACAGCCTCTCCTCAATAGGTCTGTGCTATCTGGCTGCCCACCACCTATGCAGAACCTTTCTTACTAAGCTGCTGAGCCAGATAATGCCAGATCAGATACTTGCTGGGGGTCTTCTGCCTTCCTGGGGACAGTACTTTGCCTTTGCCCTTGTTGGCAATGCCAGGAAGCCTATGAAATGCAAACCACTGGCCACCCAGCCTCTGGTGTCAGAGCCTGACCATGTGGGACAGCCCAGCTGTCCTAAGCTGCAGCCGGAGCTCAGTGGCTTTCTGGCACACCACCATTGACACAGGACATCTGCTCCCAAACGGTGTTAGCTACACTGGCTCTCATCTCTGTGGTCAGAGCCACAGCATGGCTCTATTTTAATGTCTACTTATTTTAAACATATTTTGGAGGCAAAATTTTGCCCTCAACACTTGGCAGAGGCTGGGAAATAGACTGACACAAGCTCATCTCCTGCCATCCTGTGTAGGCCTGGACACACAGAAAGATACTTTTAACCAGGAGTAGCATGCATTTCTCAGAGGTGTAGACAAAGAGAGGAAAGAAACAGGTTTCAGATTCAGAGCAAAACAAGGGAAATCAAGCTTTGTACTACCTGCAGTTAAGTAACTGTCTAAATGTAGCTTCATACAGCAACTGGATAAATGTGAAAATATGTCCAGAGCTATCACATGAGACAGACTCCAAATCATAAAATCCCTAAACCAAGTATCACTGGAAAATTAGGAAAATTTTTGCCATATTTTATACTAGTACTCCTTGCTGGACATCTACAGTTGGCTAACACCAAAGATGGGATACCAAGTGGGATATTTGGTGGGATACCAAGTGGAATACCTAGCATTGGTCTGACATAGTAAGGTGGTTCCTGTGCTGAGCCAACATGGGTTCATGGAGCTAGACCTGCTCCTGCCACTGAAGTGCCCCTTCGTGTCCTCCCATGAGGCAGCCTTTCAGGCCTTATCCCCCACTCAGACACACAACACAGCACAAGGTAACTGCCCTGTCCCTTTAACTGGGCTTAAATCTTTATTCCCATTTGGGTAGTAAAGACACCAGAAATTGCCCAATCTAACTGGGACCAGAAGCCTGTATGTCCAGTGGGGTGTTTCTCACACTATCAATGCTTTCCTTAACTGCATGTAGTAACACGACTTGCTGAAAAACTAAGCTATTTGACATTGTTTTGAAGTTCAGGCTGTCTTCAAGGCCCTTACCTTCAATTCGCATGTTGTAAGTCTTTCGAGTCTGGTATTAATAATAAATATTATTGCCATGCATCCTTATTTTTTGCTTAATTTAATTACAGAAAATGCAATAGCCTTATGAAAACAATATATGAGTTTTCAAACCTAATTAACGTGATACAAGTGCACAGGTCACTAAAACAGTTGTTTTATCTGGAAGCCTTCCATACAAACAGATAAAACCAAAACTACATTTAATTCAGCAACTTCAGTTGAAAGTTAAATCAAAGATGACTATTTCTAGCCTAGGGGTGCAGCCTTCCTAGTAATAAATGCTTTCCTCTTGTCATGATTTTAGAAAAAGAGAGAGATATGAGAACCCTATCAAAGAGTTTAAAGTATGTCCAAGTCAGCCATGACCAAGGCTTAGCTGTTAGACCAACCCTCTATCACCAAGGAGAAAATCAACCCAGATATATCATATTGTTTTATTAACCTAACAGCAAATTTTATTTTTAAGATAAACTCACCCATTTCTCCCATTCCCCATCTTGGCTTACCTTCTTTACCACACCTTAACAGTCTCAGCCTGATCCTACAGTTCTTTTTGGGGTATAATTTAAGTCAGCAGGAGTTCTGTGTCCAATGAGATAAAAAACGAGCCTTGTGCTTTTACTCTTATTAGAAAAGAAAAGAAAAGAAAAGAAAAGAAAAGAAAAGAAAAGAAAAGAAAAGAAAAGAAAAGAAAAGAAAAGAAAAGAAAAGAAAAGAAAAGAAAAGAAAAGAAAAGAAAAGAAAAGAAAAGAGAAAAGAAAAGAAAAGAAAAGAGTTGATAATAGTAGCAGAGCCATTTGTAATTCAAGCCTGGAGACCTGCATTCAGCAAGTGGTTATTGCTCCCAGTACAAAGAGAAGCGATTCCCTCATTTCTTGGAAAAGGGGAAAAAAATGACTCTCATATCCAGGATGTCACATGTCTGCCTACCCACAGGCATTTGTCTGTCCATCAGCCAAGGAGAAACAACTGCCCACTGTCAGACAACTCTGTTTGACAGACATCAAGGCTGATTCATCAGAGGACTAAAGCTGGCAAACATTTTCTCTATGGCAGTTGAAGAAACTCCGGTTTACCGCAACCTTGGATGGTGTTCCCACTTCTGTACAGCTGCTTGGTGCCCATGCAGCTCCAGAGCCAACGTGTCATCCTCACATGAGGCATGGCCATACTGCCTGTCATGCAATGGGAGGACTGTGTTGAATAACCCTCACCCCCAGAGGGGATTCCCTTAGGTGTCCCATAGGTCATCATGTCAGACTAGAGAATTAAGTGAGGGAGTGGAGGAAAAACCTTGCAAAGGAAATATTTGAAGACTTGTGTCTCTTTGGTGCAATTCTGCAGGTTAGCTCAGAAAGCCACTCTTGCTTCTTGGGTGTCCCAAGACATGAAGAAATCTTCATTTTAATCACAACTTCCAGGATACTAAAACTATTTAACAGCTCCAGGTGCACATCAGTCAGGGATAAGTTAGGTTTTTGGCACCTGGAAAAGACCAATCTTGCTGGGGTAATCAAGCCAGCAGTTCCATCACTGATGAGTGCCTCCAGCTGGCAGATTAACAGGCTAGAAGCAACCTGGTGAGGGCATGGTAGACAATGGCTACTTTCAGTCAAAACCAGGGCTTCCCATAATGACACAGTGGCTCTGAAGTCTGCTCAGGAAGCAGAAGACCTGCTCTGGAGTTCTTCCTAAAGTTAAGGTTTGTACACTTCTTTCCTCTCTTACATCAGAATAGCCCAACCATCAACAATGTGGTGTGTCAGGCTGAGGCCTGGAGAAACAGCATGCCTGGCTTCTGGCCCTTGCCTTTATCCTTAATCATTTGAAAATACTTTGCAGAAGCTATACAAGCAGAGTAGAAGGAGATGCAGAAATCCAGAACTTCTAGTAGTTTCCCCCTCACTGGTGCCACCTGTCCTTCTGCTTGCAGCCTTTCTTTGGCCCATGCTGAGCCACTTTGCTGGGGCAAGGTGCCCATCCCAGCCTCACCCACAGCTCTCCTGGTTCCTAAAACATCCCCTCCACATGGCAGATATTTCTGCAACAGAGCTCTGAGTGATGTGCAGGTGGAACTCCACCTGCTTCTCTTGGAGCTTCAAGGACCTATCAACGGGGTATGTGAAAATGTAAAAGTCCACATATTTCCATATTCTCCATAATTCCCTTATTCCAGTAACATTTCCCTGTGCAACAGTCCATTAGCAGTTTAGAAATAGGCTCACAGCTTTGTATGTCAGAACCCAAAGTCTGTATCTCCCCTTAAACCAAAACAAATCCTTTCACTACTACTTTCACTTAAAAAGGGGATTCAAAATTTAATGCTGTTTGCTACTTAGTTCAAACTCTTAAAACAATAAAAGGTGCTGCCCACTAAAATAATTCATTGCCTTTACATTGTCAGAAAAGAAACAAGCTTTTTTTTTTTCCTATATCTTAATGTCAGGACCTTCTTTTTTTTTTTTTTAAACTTGTCTGCAACATCTACAGCTAATTCATAACAAAATGTCCATTTTACAAGAGCCCATAACAGCACAAGGGCAGGTTTTGAATGAGTGCAGAATTACACAGTGAAACCAAGCAGGGTTTCCTCAAGGAAATCTGGTCATATGGCCAGCAGCTGTGACAGAGCAGTATCCTTATGTAATGTGAAAAGTAGTAATAATTACCTTTTCCCGTGCTCCCCATTTCAACAAGTAAATGATAGCTTGGATGGAAAAGAAGAAAGGTAATGTTTCTTTGTAAAGATAAAATAAAAGGTGAAGATTTGAGGGAGGGGGCTGAGAAAGAATGAAAAGAAAATGAAATTTTTGTACAGTCATACTTCCCCAGACACAGAGAGGCTGGCAGTCTAGAATTACTAGGGACAATTAAAATGAAACATTAACAAATGAGTAGTCTAAAGACGAGGCGATCCCTTTTCCTCCCTTGGTCCCTCTCTCAGCCTGCAGCTGATCCAGGGAGCACAAGGAGGTTTGTTCCCTGCAGGCAGGTAAAGCTGTAAAGTATGGGAAAGTCACTGTAGGTTCATATCAAAATGAATCGTGGTGCATTTCCCAACACAAGCACAGCAGAGATTTTGTGGTCAGCATCAACACTGTTAAATATAGATATTTCTCCCATCTGTCCTCCCAAAGCACACCCTTCTTGAGTCACTAGAGAAAAAGCAGCAACCCTTCCCCATCACACGCAGGAGAAAGGGTGGCAAGAGTAGAAAATGCTAGGGCTGATTGATTAATTAGAAGCTATAAGGAATAGTTATGAACACCCGGAAATTCCTGTGAAACAAGGAAAAAAAGACGTGACAAGAGCTACCAGCTAGAAGAGGAGACAGAGGGAGTGATGACAGGACCTTAAACGGCTTGCAGTTGCTTCTGGGCTCCTGCAACTACTCTTTGCTATATTTAAAGAGCCAGTGGCCCAAACAGCCTTCTGGGAAAGCATTCCTCTTACCAAGACGCTCCTGCTGCTAGAGGATGTTGCTATTCATCAGGGGAAGAAGGGAATGTATTTCAAGCAAAAGGGCTGCTGATATGTAATAATATATCCGGTGATGACCCCCAGCTGATTTATCTTGTCAAACTTTTTTTGAAAAACTTCCTCTAAGCAACACAGTCTGGAAGAACAGCTCCTAAATTTGGGATGTAGAGAGATTACACTGTCATGCATCACATGGCACTCTTCCATCCCTGTCCTGTGCCAGCCCCAAGAGGTTCATATCCTTCATTCAGCACCTTTCTGTGCCCCACAGGTACTCCAGAGCAAGATCCTGATTTCCACCCATGGACCAAGAGCCACACAGCAGCTCAGGGAGCATACAGCTCTTAGCTCTGGAGTCCCTGAATACAGCCCCTGCTGTGGTCACTAGGACAGGTGCTATTACCTAGACATGAAGTGGAACTTCAAAACAGTGCTTGAGGCAGTTTACTCTTCTATCAGGACAAACAAAATCAAATCTGAGATGAAAGCCCATGTTCCCCTGCCTAAGGCGCTTCCCCATTTCCACTGTGGAGATGTGAGACCAAAAATATGAACGCAACAGGGCCACAGATTTTCTTCTCTTGTACCACTTTGGTTAGGATATGTCTCAAGGCAGCTTGGTTTTGGTGATTTCTTCTTCTCTCTGATCATTTTGCATTTTTTTTTCTAATCAAAATCTCCAAGTCCAGAACAGCAGGAAGGAGTGGGAACTGCAGCAGTCTCAAACCTCAGCTAGTGATGAGGAAGCGAAGTGCAGGGTGAACTCTGTTTGCTATAATCCCTGCCCACCCAATGCCCATAAAAGTTCAAGGATTCATGCTGTGATCTGTTCTGCTTAGATTCTGTCTTAGAATGTCATGCTGAAGCAGCTTGAAGAGCTTGAATTTGACAGCAAAGAAACTTCAGGAGCATTTCTTATGAAGATTGTGCTCAAGATGGCAGAAACCTCAATATATTGGCTCTCTTCCCAAGAGGAACTGGCTAAATTAAGGCCCATTTCAGTTGTGGATATAACCCTAAACCAAAACCACAGGGATCTGACTCAAAATCTGCCTGCCTGAAATTGAGGCAGCTGGAATTCAAAGCAGGAATTCAAAGACTTTTGAAAGCAAGGTTTGGACTTGCAAAGGAAAACCTAAATTTCTCAACCCCCCAAAAATACACTTAGGCAGCAAGTGCTGAGCCCATCCTCTGCCTTTGAAAAGCCCTCCATTCCTCACATCCCTCTGATAACACAGAGTAGTCCCATTATCCAAGTGCCTGGTTGCATGGAGACTGGACGGGATGGAAAGAAGTGATTGTTGGCATCATTTTACTTTTTAGAAACCAGCACTTCCCAGGCTGCAGCTGCAGGTGGAGGATGCACTGCAGGACAACGGAGATGCACCTCAACATGTTCAGGGATCATCCTCACCTGGAAGAGCTTCATGGTGGAGCTCGGGTGCTGAACTGCTCCCCAAAGCCCAGGGGCTGTAGCATAGACAAGAAGTATCTTTGCTCTCCTGAACCATGTAAAAGAAAAGGGAGTTTGACCTGGGTTTCTGAGTCTTGTTCATCAGGCGTAGCTGGACTGAAAAGAAAAAAAAATAGGCTTGCTGCACTTTGTTAAAAATGTACTTTGGAAGCAGTTTAGGAGAGGGCATGTGGCTGCCCTTACAGCCCCCTTGGGATGCTGTGATTGTGGGAAGTGCAGTGATATTGGATGAAGTCTGCATAGCTCTAAATCTGCTGTGAATATCCCACTGGTTCACAGCCAGGTGAGGACAGGGACTGAGGTACCCAGCTGGAGACCACATCTTTATATCCATGCAGAAGGGCATGGAGTCTTCTCTTTTCTAATCTCAAACAGATGGCCCTGCCATCAAATGCACTGCACCCTTCTTTTGATGATGCCTAAACCAAACCCAGGAAGGCTGAAGACACAGATCTGCTTTGTGGATCTGTTTTTTGCCCTGTGGGGACCATTGCTAACTGCAGTTAGGGATGGGCCTGTCCCAAACCTCCTGTGTGCGTTTCAAACACACCACAGACTGTCTTTTCAGAGCTGCAGATGCAAGTGGAGTGAAAATTCGTATTCAGCCTCTGTACTTCAACTTGGATTAGTTCCCAATATTTCCATTTGGATTTATTTCTAATTTTACCTACATCCATAATTAGCTTTATGGTTTGTTTTCCCTTTTTTAAAATAGAAGGACTCTCTGCTCCACGGAGAGCCTCAGCTGCATTTGAGTTAATGTGCAAGCACACCAACATATTTATGCTTCTGCAGATGTGGGTGAAAAGGCCAGATGCAGCTGGTGTGAAAACACCATGTGACATTTCAGTGACACAGTGACTTTGTCACAGGCGCTGGCAGTCCAACAGCCTATTGCATTCTGCACCCAGGGCAGCAGCAGTTCCTTAGGGGTACCAGAAAACTTGAGTATGCTGAGATCTGCACAGCCAATGCACAGCATCACTAAATAAGCATAAGGGAACACCCCTTTGGGGATGGGTCTGTGGCAGATACCCCTGTCCAAAACCTCTAAGGGTGCAAGCTTGAGCTTAGAATTACTGGTTGATTATAAAGCTTGTCACTTTGGTTTGATCTATATACAAATCTGCAACAGAAAGTAATTATACTATTTTCGTTTTTTTAATGCATGTGTGTGCATTAACATTTGATGTGCAGAAGAAATTATAAAAAGCTCTGTATTCCTCATATAGTCCTGTGTAAAAAGTTACAGAGATTTTGCTAAGACACCTCCCAGCAATTTACACAATGAACAAAATAATTAGTAAAAAGAAATCCCAATACTGAATAAGAAATACAGCTCAGCATTAAGTAAATGTAAAATGAATTTACTAACGTACTGTCCAGTAGCCACTCAGACTGATAGATCTCCTAAATTTTCTCACATCTATTGTCTCTTATCTTCTAGGACGATGTCTTTAGGGTACGGGCTATCTCTTTGTTCTGTATTTTTCAGCACCTTGTAGTTCTTGTCCACACCTGGGATGCCTAAGCACCGCAGTATTGCTATTGCACAATACTGAACAATTGAACTACAATATTGTTAATGAGAAGCATGTATTAGCACCAGTCAGCCTGCAAAACTTTCTGACTCTACTGCAGCTGAAATACAGAATTTGCCTAAATGTAAAGGACTACCACAAGCAAAATCCTGAAACTGGCTTCAGTTTCCTTTAACACCTCACCAACCTCTCCTTACAATCACTCTGTGGCTGATTTGAAGTTCCCATGCCTAAAACTTACATGCCTTGTCTCCTTTCCTCACTGGGGCTTCAGCTGTCATGCAGAATAATTATTGTGACAGGAAATTAGTTTTCTTGCCAAGTTTATAATACTCTAGGCAAACTAAGAATTATCTTGGGCTGAGGTCTGGTACACTTCCACGCTGACAAATTCAGTCTCATGTCTTAGATGTGGTGACTTGACACCAGGTGGTACCTGCGTGTCCTTCCTTACATATAGGTTGTGTACTGTTTCCTCTCCAGGTTAAGGCTACAGCATTTTTTCTAGGTTGTTGAGAACCACAACAGAGATGGTTGTTGGCTGCTTCTTCATTACAAATGAACAGGAGTAGCAGCGAGCTGAGTCTTGTGAGTGCATCCAACATAAAATCTTCACAGAAGCATTTATCATGTAGTCAACAGGACCATGAAATGGAAATGCCATGAAATGGTATCTCCTTCATTCGTCTGTGGAATACATGACTGCATCTGAAACGAGAGTTTTCGAGCCATTGCAAGAGGTTCGATAAGCATTCAGGTTTTTTTCATTTCAGAGAACTGGCTTGGGTACAAAAGTCTTTTTATTATCACAGTACAAAGCTAAAAGCATCCCTCTTAAGGGGAGTTTCTTCTTGAAGAACCTGTGACAAAGGGATTATTCTCTTTCTTACACCACTGGCTGCATGTGCACCTTCTGCTAAGAGTGGAGGTTGGAGGAGATTAGAGACCAACTAAATCTGAATTAAAATTAAAATTGTAGAAAAGTTTCCAAACTGATTCTGTGAGTTAGGCTCTGATCTTATTTACATGGATATTAATCAGGATAAGCTCTAGAGGCTGCCTAGAGGATAATAATGTTACTATAGGATTTAAACTGCTGTAACTGGGATCTGAATCTGAACTACTGGAGCTATTCCAGTTTCATATCAGTGAAATTAAGCAAATAATCTAGGCCTTCCTATCCTGATCCCTCGTGGAAAACACGGGTGTAATGCTGAGCCTAAGGAATCTGCTGCATTGTATAATCCAGGAGGTAGCCAAATAATTGTATGATTGTTTCTTATTTAATCATTTCTATTTTCATAGTTACTTTGTTTATATTCTGACCCTGCCTTTAACTGAAATGTTGGTTAAAAATAAATACATTTTAATGCAACTGGAATATCAGCTCTACAAAGCTTTCCAAATCCCAATTTCTTAACAGCTGCTCTGAGAAATATTTTGCTGTAATGTCAGAACACACAGAAGTTCCCAACACCCTTACCCATACTGTCTCCTTTCTCTGTGAGGAGTGTTGTACGGTGTGAGCTGTACTCCAGCATACGGACAAAACCAAGGCTGAAGGAAGCAAA
>VXBZ01002887.1:493892-526858 GCA_013399135.1 Heliornis fulica
TTTTTGGCTTGGGTCACCTCTTCTTCAGAGATTCTGGAACTATGTGGGAGGCAAAGAGAGTGACTAGCACCCTTTCTGCTCCCAGGACATCTCCTGGACTCACCTCAGGTTGGCTTGAAAGCCAAATTCATGCAAGCATGAGGGTATCCTGCAACACCCAGAGGAGAGCAAAGCTTCTGTCAGAGTTGCAGTGTTTTATTGCTTCTTCTCCCACTTGATTACCAACTGTCAGACAAAAATTAACAGCTGAAATGTTGGCTAACACATTTTTAAATGTCACTGTGTGCTAGAAGGTTTCAGAAGGTGCTGGGTTAGGCGCCTGTTATCTGGTCACAGAAAAGGTGCTAGTCAGTGCCCATCCTGAGCATGAAGGATGAAGCCTCCTGGGCAGCCCCCACAAAGAGACACGGGGCTGCCCTTCTGCCAGTGAACATTCAGCAACAGAGCATTAACAGATGTCACGTCTCAGCTGACTGTCCAATGATGAGGTTAGAGCATTCACCCTTGGACTGATAAAGAAAAAAATAGGTGAAAACTTTTTATGGCCTTGCTAGCAGCTAGAGCCTCTTCTCCCCACAACCTCCACCTCCTTCTCCCTCTCTTTCAAGCATCACCAGCCACACTTGCAGCCTTGGATCGCTTTATTGCTTCCAGGGGGGGAACATTATTTGGTCTTTGCAGAGATCTCTGTGCCTTCCCTTACATCTCTCTTTCTTCCCATCCCCAACTCCTGAATATGTTAGCAGTACTAAATAAGCAGCACTTCAAACAGTTTTGAAGCTTTCTCTGGCAAAACCATAAACTCTGTACTGGTAAAATATATATATATTTCTATCCCAGATTCCCAATCTGTTTCCTTTAAATCCAATAAAATTTATATCATAGGGCTTAAGGGCAGAGGGCTTCATACAATTGAAACTGATTCAGTAAATGCAAAACATAAAAATAAAGTATTGGTATTTGATATTCCTATATTTCAATATTGCTTTGATATTCCCCTATGAAACTTAAACTGGGTTGGGGTTTTATGCATTCTTTTCCCCCCCTCTTTGATTTCCCCCACTTTTTCCTTTGAATTTCGTCTCTTTAATCACTGGACCATGGATCTGAAATACTTGCAACTTGTTTGTGGAAGGCCAGGGTCTAAAACAGCAGCTTGTTTAGAGAGTTATTTAACCATCTGTTCTCTCTTTTTCCATTAGATGGCTGGTTTTACATAGAGATTCATTTTATCGAGCTCTCATTTGCTCAGTAGTGCATCATCTTGTTTTATTCACATACACAAACTCTCACCTATCTTTCTCTTTGTAAACAACACCTATCTGTACAATGATACATTGAGATCACACATACCTCAACAAGAAATATTCTCCCCAACTTTAACTGACACTATATATAATTTAGGTGAGCCAGGGTAGGGTTTTCCTAAAATTGTATAATAGATGCAAAAATATGATGGTTGAAAGGGGTTGTTATTGTCATCTAATCTGATGTTTGATAGAGTGAAGGCCATAAAATAACAAAGGCCAAGAGGTGGCCTTGAACCTTCTGGTTGAGCTGGAGAATGTTAAGGGAGATCTCCAGTTTGGGCAATCCTTGGAGAAATTGTTTCAGCCATCAGAGGGAATTGGCCTCTTTCTGTGGAGAAAGCATCACTGCCTTGTAAAGTCCCCCTTTTCAGCCACTGATTCTTATTCTCTTTACACTGATAAAATCAAGACCTATCTGATATCCAAAATCTCCTCCCCACAAGGAACTTTGGTTGTGGAGGTGGTCCCCACAGCAGAGGGCATCAATCTGTCCATCCCTTTTAGCAGAAGTGAGCTACTGGAGCTGTTTCTTGTACAGGACCTTGCACTCGGCCTTGTTGAACCTGAAGTGGTTCACATCGGCCCACCTCTCAGGCCTGTCAAGGTCCCTCTGGTTGACATCCCACCCCTCCAGTGTGTTGACTGCATCACACAGCTTCGTGTTGTTGGTAGCCTTGCTGAAGGTGCACTCAATCCCACTGCCCATGTTGGCAACAGTGCTGGTCGCAATACCGATGCCTGAGAAGCGCCACTCACTGGAAGGTATCACTCTGGCTTTCTCATCCACTTGGACATCACAGTAACACATGAGCTCTACTGCCCAAAAGTAAGGCCAGATGGCAATCTGCATAGATGTGCACTTGTGGTCACTTCAAACCCCTCACTGAGCTTGGAAGATGCAGAATAGACTACACAAAACAGATAAAGTTAATCCCACCTCAGCAAAGTTGGAATACTTGAGTTTCTTTCCAAGCTTGTTCTCTATGAGACTAAAATACATAAAAATCTCAATGCTCTGGAATTAATGGTTATTTGCCTGCCATTACATGCATTCAGTGATTTAGGCATCTCTCAAATGCTTTCCCAATGTCTAAGCAACTTCAAAAAGCTGTTTATTACACAGTAAAAATTTCCACCAAAAAGTGGTATTTGTCAAGAGATTTCATCAGAACATCTAGCCTTTAACTTCTCAAGGAGTTCTTCATGAGGGGAAAATTTGCACTGTTCAATGCTGAAAGAGAAAAAGAAAGCAACTTCATCACATTTTGTCTATTTTCTGACTAATTCTTATTTCAGAATAATCCCCTCACATTCTTGGTCTATTTAATGCTACAAACTATTCTTGGTGTTACTAAGAACCGTACCTGACTATGATTTTCTCTTCTGTGAAGGTAAAAGGATGTGTGTCATCTTCCTTATCCTACTTGGTGGCTGTCAGAATTTTTCAAGGTTTTATCTGATATTAATCTCAGAAATTCATTTTTCATGTATGCACAGACATTGTACATTGGAGGTTTGACAGGGACAGAATCCATCTGGAGTATCACGAATTCTGAAAACATCCTTTTAACAGTCAAATAGCTGACATCTGATTATTGGGAAGATGTTCTGGATAATTCAGCCCGTTCTGTGGTCCCACTGTCATTTTTTAGTCATATCATGCCTGTCTCTTAGCACAAATTGCTTAACACATCCACCCATTTTAGACAGCAAAAAATCAGTTTGACAAGCATTCATTATTCTGAAATCACATATTAAAGAGAGTAACATTTGCAAAAGTACCACAACTATTAAGGGAGAAGAACTTATATGAGGTATAACCTTACTGTGCAGTCGGTAACAGAAGCACTAATAGGAAAAAACTAAGTGGAAACAGTTGACAAAATAAATTAAAGCACAGCTCTCCCCTGAAAAGTGACTAAAAATGGCATCCTAGGGTCCCACGTTTATTATGTGTTACCGACTCCAGATCAGATTTGCTCAGTATACAAATAAGGGGTGAAATTCTAGCTGGGCTGAATTCAACTGGAGCTTTGCAGATGACTTCAGTGGGGCCAGGATTTCATTTTAAAAGTTTTGGGGTTTTTTTTTTTCCCCTTTTTGAGCAGCCATTGGAGATTTGACATGGAGATCACAAGTCTGGTTGAAATATAAAACAGAAAAATCCTAAAAAAATTCAAAATTGTTTCCACTTCGTAGGGTTGAAAACAGGACAGTTTTACACTTTTGTGTTTTATAGCTGAAGATTTTGCATATGATGTTTTTGAACAATGTTCTTACCAAGGATATCACTGACATGCTTGTTAGCATTCTTTTCTGCCAGAAACACAGAATTTGGAAAAATGAAAAATCTCAATGATCATGCTGGCATTGATCTTGATAATGCTTGTCAATAAAAATGTCAACAAAGAAGCCAAATCATGACCTGTGAAAAACTTTCCTCTAACAATCTTTGTCTTGAGAAAAATGTCAGCTTTTTGAGCAGAGGAAAGAAACGCTTTCCCAAAATGGGGACTTGCTTTCCTCAGTGCTTTGTGCTCCTGGACCAGCTTTCTGGGTACCTTGCCTTTTTGCCCTGGAGCCCATGGAGACTGGTGCCTGCCCACCCTGGGCATTGTCAGCAGGGAAGGATAATGCTGAAGGATAAAGCACGGTGCTCCCCTCCTCCCTGGCGCTGATGGGGCCGGGGAAGGAAGTTTGTTTTGCCATTTCCCGTGCTGTGCTCTTTCTGCGGTTAAAAAGAGACTCCAGACTCCAGAGCTGTCAATCTGGCACTTTTCACTAGCACTTAAAAGCAATTTCAAAATCTATTAAAAAAATTAGATCCCAAACCTGCTGTATGTGAACAGACAACAGCGAGAGCCGTACCGAGCGCTTTAATTGTAGGCGAGGCTGGCTGGAGAGTCGGCGCTGGGCGGATATTACAGTTTATTTTTGATAGCGCAGGACCTCTCTCTGCTTCTGTCATGTCTAAGCTGTCTGTTTTCATCAGGGGAAGGTCTTACGAGCACAAAACACATGGGCAGCCTTTCGGCCCTGTTTCAAATTTCTGCAACACAATAAATCCGTTTGTTTTTATTTCTTCTTTCTGTAAACATTTCTCCGTCTAACATAGTAACTGCTGTTTATACAGCGCAGTAAAAACACAGGTCAGAGCACAATAAGATTATAGTCTTACTTCAATATGTCCAATCCATAATAAAATAAAACCCTACAAAATATCCAGAGGATCGGTTTGGGGTTCTCCTCGTATTAATGTATGTCATATGGAAGGGCTGTATTGGGGCGTAATATTTTCCACAGCTGTCAGGACTTATTTAAAAGGCAATATCCTTTTTCTAGGATTTTATTTAGGTTCTGTTTATACCATGTATAGGATTGTTAATCCCATGATGTATGACTCAGCGGTGTATGATTACTGGAAGGTAATATGTACAAAATGAGCTAAATATTTTGGGATAGATCCTTGGGATCTGACACACTGGGCTCGCAAAAGGAAAGGTGGGGTGTGATAAGGAGGGAACTGAAAGATAACTGCAAACTGCTTTTGGGTCATGTGCTTGGCCCAATGGGAAACCACATCCATCCTGCTCTAGTGCGTACCCCATTCTCTATAGCCCCCATGGTCCCTTCTGCAAGGAGGCACTGGATGGAGGCTTGGGTGCTTTGGCCTTGAATCCTTTAACTCCCTATAATATATCTCTCAGTGCCAGGGAAAGAAGGGGCATTTACCCCCCTTCACTGCTGTCCTGGTTTCTATGGGGATAAAGTCCATTTTCTTTCTAGTAGCTGTTATCATGCTGCTTTGGTTTTTTTTTTATTTAGTATGGGAATAGCATTGATAACACACTGATGGTTTTACTTGTTGCTAGGTAGTTGTAGTGTCCACAGTAGGTCAAGGGCTTCCTGCACCCTGTCAGGTGCAAAAGAAGAGCACAGCCAGGACAGCTGGCCCAGGCTGGCCAGAGGGATATTCCCAGCCACACAATGTCACGCTCAGATATAAATGGGGAAGCTAGCAGGAAGGTGGACTACTGCTTGGAAACAGGCTGGGCATTGGGATGTTTTTTTCCCACAGCTGGTGAGCAATTGCATTTGTGCACCACTTTATTCTTATTCTTAGTAATAGTAGTAGCAGTGGTATCATCATCATCATCACCAATACCATCATTCTACTCTTGCTTTGTTAGCCTCTTAAACTATCAGAGATTTTTTTAATTCTCTTCCCCATGCCTCTGGCAGCTGCTTGTCTCTAATGACCTGCTGGGGTTAAACCACACACATGGCTATGCTCCATCTACTGGGGCTTGCCTGAAGAGGCACAAATCCCTAAAAGGCCAGCTAGGTCAACTTTTGTGGGTGATTTCATCAGGAAGGACAGAAGTGGGCTGAAATAGCTCTGTAAGTGGTTTTTCATGTGAAATAAGAAACATCACATGTCTTTGAGTTTAAACAACATGAAACACAGGTTCATTTCACAGGCTGTGTAAGTGTGCTGAGATTTGCTTTCTATCATCTGGGAGTCCTTTGACATGGAAAACAGAGGCATGCCTAAAGCCACTGAGCTAAATTTGTCCCAAATGCAACTTCATTGGCCTTAAATCAGGAATGTGTTTGGCACAGTGGCTATATAGGTATTTATTTTTGCCATTTAGTCAAGTTCTTTCCAAGTGAATAGAAAAGAAAGGAAACCATTAAAAGGACATAAAGTACCCGCACTATTAGGTTGTTAATTTTCTCCTAGTTATACAGTAGGTTTGGTAACTCACTCTTTTGGCCAGGGAATTTTCAAGGACACCACCAACTTGTGTGCTCCCAAACTATGGGTGCTCCTGGAAATAGATGAAACATATAGAGATTAAACCTGTTAAGGTAAAACAGTCTAGAATTATGTAAGTATTTAAATGTCTGGAGAAGCAGACAGACTCCTAAAGGGATTTTAGAAGTGCCCATATGCCTGACTCTCCCAAGTAATTGGAGTGCAAGTGAGGAGGGAAGGAAAAGCTCCAACATTGAGTAGGATGCCATGCCAGGAAGATTTAACAGCTGAGATCCTACTAAGTATTTTGCCATTTTAACGCATAATATAGTCAATTTTCAGAAATTGGCTATATTATGCATTATGGTATAAAGCAGAGCAAGTCTCTTGAAGCACAAGACCTGAAGATGATTTCTTAGTTGCTGGGTGCATCACCAGGAAGTAGTCATGTGAAACCTTGAAATCTTGAAACCTCTGAGCCTCCTTGGCTTCTCTGAAGTTACCTCAAATGACGTTTCTGAGCCCTTGACATGACTCTGCTTTTATGTAGTTCACAATTGCATGAAACCACTAGGAACAGCACCTGTTATTGTACAGTGCTCAAGGTCTCCTATGAACAAAGACAGCGAGAGGTGCCTCACTGGCACAGGCAGGAGGACACTGACACAGGCAGGTGTCCTCAACCCCAGTCACAAGCAGTTGAGGGACAAAGGGGTAACAGCACAGGAGGGGAGAAGGCCCCTATGGTAAGAAGGTCCTGCTTATCGTGAGGTTTAGGCACCCACACAGATGTCTTGTTGAGCGCTGGATGGACACTGTCAGTCCCTTGCACAGGCTTGATGCACTGAGCAGCATGTGGGGGACAGGAGAGAGTACAGATGAGAAGGACTCACAAACCTTGTGAAATACTGCAGAGGTGCCTTGTGGGACGGTATGGGACAAGGATGCTCAGCTGTGTTACCTCAGCATGAAGAAGTTGGGAAGAATGCATCCTGTCTCAGAGGAAATAGATGGTATTGAGACACCTTCATCACTTAAAGCCAGATTCATAAATGTATCCCTAGAGTTGTGAAACCTGACTAGAGGGGAAGATTGGAAGACACCCAGAGCAGTGCAGCTGTGGTAGACTGTATTTGTACACACCTCAGATGAAAGCTAATGTTCAGACTTGGCTTTTATCTGCATCAGTAAATTCTGTTCAAGGTCAAACCAGCCGTATGGGAAGCCTTGGCAGCATAGTTGAGAGCAGGAACTGTATAAAGCGAGGAGATGAATGAGAGAGCGCGTAGGGTGGTGAAGGCACGTGCCAGGCTGAACTTCAGTGTTGCAGTCATCCATTACTGTGTACACTCATAGGTATTGCCTCACTGCAACACAAGCAGCAACCTCGGTTACAGCTGACCGATCTGATGGAAAAAACATTCTGTTTGGAGTGAATTGAATAACTGCAATTTTCCTAAAAACTGTCAGTATGAGACTTAGTCAGCATGGAAATGGCTATTAAGAGTGGTACAGCTTTTCTCACACAGGGTGCTTAACACTGCAGGATGCTACATGGGATGTTGCTGAACTGTCTGTAGGTGAAAACCAAACCAGACCACATTGCACTGGCCCCTGGCAGTCCAGGGGGCATCTGCTGGCTACAGACACAGGCTCTCTTCCCTCCTTATTCCCAGACACTACACTACATTAAAAGAAATAAACAAAATGTGAAACTCTGTGCAACATTACTTTCCCCATGTCTAAGTATTTGCTGGAAAACCACAGGGAGGCAATGTGAACCCAGAGAGAGGATAACAGGGAGTGGGATTCATCCTCCCTGCACAAGAACAACAGTGCAGCCCCACAAAATCAGGACAGTAACTTAAAAATAACCCATGTGATTGATTTACTTAAAAAGGCAGGGTCACTGCTGACTGTTCTTGCTCTTCAATCCCTAATTGTGAGCTTGCTTCCAGGTTTTAAGCTTTCAGGCTCACCATGACATGTAAAAATTTACATTTCTTCGTTCAGATGAGAAGGAATATTGTTTGGTTAGGTATGCCTATTTTTTTTCCCTAACAACAAAGTGGGGCATTGTACAATATAATGAATATCACGATACAGAGTAGTTTTTGGCACAGTGTCTCCATTAATGTACAGCCAGAGTTAGAAAAAATTGAGAAATCTTATGTACACCTCATAATCTGACAGACCTTTCCCATTTGTCATTTCCATGGGCCAAATCCTGAATATATTTATTAGCTACAGGTAAGATCCTTGTTTATTTTTCAGTGCAGATAAAAGACCTTGTCACAGAGCAGTACCTTCTGCTGGATGCTGTACAAGCCTTCCTTTTAATTTAGGGAAAAGAACATTTACACAGTGTTCTCTAGGCAAGTATCAGCTCATTCTGCACGTGAGCAGAGCAGGCTAAAAGCAATGGGTTTTTGCTAGCACAGTGTTATGTCTATGCTAATGTAGTTTTCTAATAATTAATCGAGTAACATTAACGTTAACTTCTAGTTGAGACAGGCCATAGCAGAGAAAATTTGCATTTCGTAAGAACAGGGTTACACTACTTTAGAAGACAGGCAGATGATGCTTATATGTAGACAAACTCTAAAAGTGTTTTGGAGAAGCTGTTACTTTAGGTAGGTGAAGGATGTAGGATTTTGTGCTGCAATTTAATACTATTTACACATAAGAGATGCTGAAGACCTTCTGAAGCCATAAAAGTCTCTGGTGAAATCCACAGAAATCAACAGAAGTTTTGTGCAATGTTTCTGTAAGCACTGTTGGATGATGAAAGGAACTCTTGTGTTTTTTTACCATGAGGATTTACAACTCTTTGGAGTTCCCTCATCACCTAAATCCATGGTTTCTACAAAAACCACCCACAGATTCCCATGCACCATATTCTCCTTCCCACTCTTTGGAGATGACAGACCTCTGAAGAGGAACTTACATGGAAAGCTGGTAGGTGAAGGATGATACGGTGATGACATTTTAGGCCTAGTCAGAATACGGAGTTTTCATTTTCCACATTGTGCAGCACAGAAAGCAAATTAAACTCCCATCTTTGCATTTTTGAGGCAGAGGTTCCATGGGAAGCCTGGTATGCAAGGGCAGGGGCTTTCCTCTAATTCTCATTATTTGTGACAAGCTCTGGTTGCATGTAAATAACTCCCACACACCATAACGCTATTATCCAGTAGTGTCTTTTTCTTGCCTTTCTATATCATTGTCAAGTTTATTTACATGGCCCCTTGCTCTTCAGTTAACACCCTTCCAGACATACTATTTTCCTGCTCTATAATTATCAAGCCATTGTAAAGCTAAATTGGCAGACACTATATTGTAATTCTGGCACTTTTAGCCTAATTGGGGATAACCACATCAAGAGAAAATGGACAGTGACAAATGAACATTTCTTTCCCTGAAAGATAATAGGTAGCTGCTTCAATCACCTTTTTGACAGCTCAACATTTCTGTATCTTTTTGAATATATATTTCTACAAGGAGAAAGCTATTACTAATTCACCACAGATGCGTCTCCTGTCCATAAATCTATTATTCTCTTATGGGAGACCTTTAGAACTCCAGACAGTGAGGGTAGCTTTCTGCATTAATATCAGTAGGCACTCCCAGCAGGACCAGCAGCCTCTTCACCTGGTGAAGTATGACCAGGACCTGCTAGACAGCCTGTGTGCCACTACAGGGCTCATGAAAAAGCTTAATGGACAAACCAGAGAAACCACATATTTTTTTCTGGACTCAGGACAAATGTATGATAGAAGCAAAATAAAAACCTCAGGCTGCTGTCCCTGGGATTAAAGTGGATTTTTACAGCTTGAAAAATATTTCATCTCATTTGTGACATACAAGCCTTGGAAGTCATTCAAGTTTTGTGAGATAATAAATACGTAATGCCAGGTGGTGACAAATATATGTTGCTGAACAGAGGGTAACAGAGGTCGTATCTCCTCCTAGATCTGCCCAGGCACATGTGTGACATCCCAGAGAAGAGGCTGTCATCACACAGCCTGTCCACACCACACTGTTCCACCAAGCAGTTGGTCTTTTTCTCTGTGACTCATTTATTAATTCCCTTTGTCAAAGACAAAAGCTAAGCAAGAAGCAGCCTATTTTGTATACTTTTGGGGGTGGGGTTGATGTGAGCACAGAAATCAACACTGGGAAGCATGGGTGCAAACATCTACCCAGACCAACTCAGCAGTCAGGCCACCACGGATTTCCACAAGGTGGTCAGAAGAGACTTCAGATCCTCCAGAAAACTGCCTGACACTACAATGGCCACCAGCATACAAGGCACATTCTGCCCCCACAAGCCTACTTTCTCACCTCAGGCCAGCTTTTGTTCTGTGGGGAGGCGCTGCAGAAACCCAAAGCACTTCCAGTGAGTTGCTTTTCTCACTTCACTGTTGTGTTTGTTAGTATCTAGTGCAGCACCAGAATAAAAGGACTCAAATCTTTCATAGGTTTTTAATCCAAAGGTTTTAATCTATACACTAGTACCTTTCTTGAATATCTTGCTTCTCCACCTCCAAATTTCTGCCTAATCCATCCATCCATTGCACCCAATACCAAAAGTTTTTCCTTCTCATCTTGTAAATAGAGGGTGTCAAATACATGGCCAGCTCATGGGACACAACTAGGGAAATAGTTTAATCTTCCCAGTGGAGTGATTAAAGAAATCATCCCAACTAGTCAGTCAACTCTAGCCACACAATCAGCACAACTGGAATCAGGAGGCTTGCCATACACATACATTGGGAAGGGGATTGACATGCGGTCATATCTGGAGAATTCCTGTCTTTAGCAGCTCTCCAAAGGATCCAGTTTGAGGATTCAGCTTGAGGAAAGTACTCCTAAATACTGTAAAGATGTTAGAAGACCTGTGATGGGCTCTCCTGCCTACTGCTTCAGGAATGGCAAATCCTTGAGTTCATCTGGGATTGTGTAAATTTTGTCGTCAGTTGATAAAATTGTTGCTGTGCTTTGGACAGTAACCCTCCAGCTGCAGTCACAAGCAAGGAGCCTTGCCCACTTGAGTGAGAAGAAAGTTATCCATGAAAACAAGACAAAAACATGAAAACCAACTCTTTGCATGTATTTGTCTAGTATTTTTCCAAAAGGTCTACACAGCATTGTATCCCACCATGTGCCACGTACAAACTCTGAGCAAAAAGGATCTGATAACCCAGAGACTGGAAATTCATCTTTTCCTCATTTTCTTGAAGAAGTCTGGTTTTGTCCTACTTAGTTTTGTGCTGCATGTTAAAAGAAAACCCCCAAAACAACTCCAAAACAAAATAGTCTGTTATGAGAATACTATATAAAAGTCTGGAGTTTAATTAAAATATCTTACGTCTGTCCTATGTACAAGCTACCACCGAATCACAGAGAATCACAGAATGTCAGGAGTTGGAAGGGACCTTGAAAGATCATCTAGTCCAACCCTCCGGCCCAAGCAGAATCACCTGGATTAAGTCCCACAGGAACGTGTCCAGATTGGTCTTGAATGTCTCCAGAGAAGGAGACAACACAACCTCTCTGGGCAGCCTGTCCCAGAGATCTGTCACACTCACAGTGAAATAGTTTTTCCTTATATTCATATGAAACTTCCTATGTTTCAGCTCGGACCCATTGACCCTTGTCCTATCACTGGCCATCACTGAGAAGAGCCTGGATTCATCCTCCTGACACTCACCCTTTATATATTTATAAACGTTAATGAGGTCACCCCGCAGTCTCCTCTTCTCCAGGCTAAGGAGACCCAGCTCCCTCAGCCCTTCCTCATAAGGAAGATGTTCCACTCCATCATCTTGGTGGCCCTGTGCTGGACTCTTTCAAGGAGGTCTACATCCTTTGTAAATTGAGAGGCCCAGAACTGATCACTCTTTGAAGTTTTCATGAAGTAAATCAGACATTTTTGAGGATCCTGGCAGTTTGGTAGAGGAAAGAACGGAGATTGGTAAAACTGAGAAGTGCAATAGCATCATGGTTCTTGCTGTTGTCTTTAATAATTCAAAGGGAGATGAGAAAAGTAACTTGACCAACAAGAGACAGCACTCAGTTTTGCTTTGCCCCCAGTGGCAAAGCAGGAAATGTTTCATTGTTTTTTTTTCAGTCCTATGGAATAACTATTAGTCCCCCTCATCCTAATAGGGCAGATTATTTCTATTCCTTTCTATTTCCATTTGACTCACAAAAGGAACCCTTCTTAGAAGAAACAACAACAAAACTCTGTCCTGATGTCCTTCAAGCACGGTTCCACATTTTTACATGTGAATTAGCTGTGCTTCTGTTATGTGCTTTAACTAAGCCAAGGTGCAAAGTCCCACCATATCAAATAGAAACCTTTGGCTTGGAAGCATGACTGGAGCCATCAAGGGAAACAAGGAATTCAGTGGTATGAAGTAGTAGGTGCACTAATTAGCACTCAGCAGCTGCATCAGAGGTTTGGAAAAGATAATATTGAGCCTGCAGCTGAAAGGGCATGAGATGTTCTTTCCTTCTTGCTCAGCCATGTGTACATGTCCCTCACTGTTCACAGCAGGGCTCCAAGGGGTGAGGTCAATTGGATGAGGAAGTTGATCTGGCTGATAACTAAGCCTCAGGGAAAAGACTGGAAAATCTAGTATAAGTAGAATGTCTCTGGGATGAGGAGGTGGGAGTGGCTGGTTTTAAAACAACACCCAGGTATATGGAACAAAAAACATTTAAAAGATCTGATCTGTGATTATTTAATGCTGTGCACCATCAGAATATCCTGTTAGCAGAGAATAAACTCACTCCTGAGTTCTCCTGTCTCAGTTCATGAGAAAATATGTATTTATAAGATCCCAAACTCAAACACAAGCATGTTTCTTTGAAGGGTGAAGCCTGCTTGGAATTCATAATACGTGTTCTTGTATTTGGGTTCTGATATTTATTTAACTTTCTGGAGCACCAGGAGAAAAAGGCTAATTCGGCAAATGATTTGGTGCACTTCAGCAAGAGAAAGCTGCTTCCATAGGGCTGTCTCCCTGCTGCTGTTAGGAGGAGGTCTCTAGACCCAGGGAGTTTCTTCTGTTTATACTAGAGGTCTCAATTAGGTCAGTGTACCTCGTTTGCTGAAACAGGCTGCGATGAGATTTCCAAACTGATGTTACTAAAATGCTGTAACAGGAAGAAAAATTATCTGACTTGTGAACTGCAATGAGGCTTTTGATAACTGCAGAACTATTCATCAGTGACATTCAGATGGGTCACTGCGTAAAACACGTCAGCATCACTGATTAGACATCTGCCAGAGAAATGCAACCAAACCTCACAGGAGAAGACATTCTTCAATCAGCAGGGCTCCCTGTGGAAGGTGCTCCATTACAAACAGCTCTGTTTCCTCTGCTGAAGGTGTGGTGGAAACAACTCACTTCTACTTAGCTGATCAGACAATCATTTCTTTGCAAGCTGAAGTGTGGTATAAAACACCAAGAATGAAGTCTTTAAGAAGTTATACGTTTTCTTGGACAGTTTTTAATTTCAGACTTCTGAGTCTTGTTACTGTCCAGCCAGAGCTTGCTAGCACTTTGGGAGTGCCAGCTTCCTTAGTGTTTGAAGTGACAGCTACATGAACTGTGACATTTTAAAAGCATGATGTCTGCTGGGCATGTCTCAAAAGTTGTGTGTGTTTGTTAAGCCCATAAATCTGCATGTTCACTTGTTGCATTACAGTTTTAAATTTGGGTTCCAAAATTCGCTACTTTTTGCCAAAAAAATGTATATGCCTGTGTTTAATATTTCACTGTGAATTTATTATAACTGGAAGAACTCATGTGGTGCAACACTCTCAGACAGAGGGGTTGTCTACCCTGCAACCTGGAGGTGTGACTGCAGTTTGAGCAGACAGCTGAGCTAGCTTTCTTGTGGCATGCTGGGTACTGATAACAGCACAGTCATGGCAGCAGAAGGCTGAATAGCCCATTGAGAGCTTCATGCCCCTCTGGGGTCCCCAAGCACTCTGAGGTTGCTAGTTTCAAGCTAGGTGGAGGGTTTTAATGAGCTGAAGTCTTCTTGGGTTACTGATATGGACAGACAAATGGTCAATGAGACTATGTTAGGAAAAGATACTTTCCAAAGAAATTATGGCAATGGCTATTATGGCTGTCAGATGAATGAAGCTGGAGTTTCACAAAAAAGTGAGAAACCAAGAGTTCTTACCTGCTTTTCTGTAGACTTAGGGACTTCAAGGAGAAGAGCAAGTTCCTTGTGTAGATTAATAAATGGCTGTAATGAAAAGTATTCAGAAATCTATGTGAAAGTGAACAGAGGAAAGGTCCCCTGAAGGATGGTGAGAACCAATGCAGATGCAACCTTCTGGTCTAGAAGTTTCAAAGACTCAGAGTGACATAATTCAGTAAATATATACAGAAAACATGGCAGTATAAATCCTGGTTCTTTCCCTAAGCATCCAAAAGCCACTGTTAGAGAGACAGGGCTGTAGACAAGATGCATTGATGACTTGATCCAATATGGCCATAGTTTCATTCCTGTGAAAAAGCTAGAAGAACCATTTTTCATTTCCTCAGTGTAGAGGAGCACCAATAAGGAGTTGTCTCAAGGAGCTGGTCCTAGAGATGTGCTCCTTAAGCAAGCTCAAAACCAAGGAAATAAAGCTGAGTCTTGTTGTGGTTTGTCCTGCGAAAGCATCAACTCTGGATTCATGGCAAAGATGATATTAGAGTTAGGAGAACACAACCACAGTGCTCAACCCCTGCTGTGTAAATGCATGGTACCTCCATGTTGTGAACCCTCAACGCTGATTCAGCTGCCCAGGATGCAGCAGAACTCCAAAAGCAAAAGGCAACATGTGTATTGGAAAGAAGTCCACCCAGGGCAGTGAAAGAAAAGGATGTATTGAACTTTCTTGCATGGGAGCAGTTGGTGGAAAGTCTACTTTGAAAAGAAATTACTGTGTTGTGGGTAGGGAGGATAAGAAGTTACAGTAGAAGTTTGCAAAATCACAAGTGCTACAGAGCAAGTAAGAAGCAAAAGCTTAGATATGTTGCAAGGACAAGGAGAAAAGGAAGTCAAACCTACTGCTTTGGGAACAATGTGCAAAACAGAGATAATGGTTTCCCAGCCTCAGTCTCTCTTGCTAAGCCCATATGAGAATTGGTGCTTCAGCTCCTTACAAGTTATTCATATAGATCAGAATCCTTAATGCAAAAAGCCATAGGTCATTCTAAAATTGTCATAGCAGCATCTCTCTCACCTTCTTACAAGCAAAACACCAGCAGTTAAAATCAACTTACAGTCATCTGCTCCCCTGTAATCAGTTTGCTGCTAAGAAATCTTTACCATAACCTCTCTAAAGTGGGAAGACTCAGAAAACCTGTACACACAGATTCTGGGGAGCTGTGAAAAGAAGACAAGTTATAGTCAGGATGTAAACAAACATTTTCTGTGGAAGGACAGAGTAAGAGAGCAACCAGAGGCTCTGAGATGCCTCAGGATCTGTTGGATGATAAGCTGTGAGGAGTCATGAGGCAGAAGGTATAAGGGATGTCCCTGGTGCTATAACAACTTGTGGGAATGACTGTTTCCTCTTATCCATCCCATGCCGCTAGCCAAGGAAAGAGGCACCTTCTCATCCAGGGTGTAATTACAATACTGGATGTCACTGCCACAACATGTAGTGGAGACCTAAATATAAAATGGGTTCAAGAAAGAACAAAAAACTTCAGTGGCTCTTAAGCCTTGTGGTAGAAACACAGCCTCAAGCTCCAGGACTCCACAAGATAAGAAATGCTACCATCAGATGGTCTACGGGGAAGGATAACTATGCTTGCTCCATCGCTTATATTCTTTCCTCAGATACCAACAGACCAACACTAATGTGCATCTTCAGCAGGGTGACCTTTCAGTCTGACCTGCTCTGAAGTTTTATGCCATACCCTTATGTAGTTCACTCCCTAAACAGACCAGCTTCATCCATATCTATTTTTTAATTTCTAATTAACATCTTGTCAATTGATTGATTGATTGAAGAGAAAATCAATCATTTAAATAATGGCACTGCACAAGAATGACAGACCTGGGATCAAATAAGATATATTTTTTAAATTGGCTGAACAAGCCATTATTTCCTGGAGCACAGTAGGAACCAAGGTGAGTGCTGCTCTGTTCACTCTAGAGCACAACATCTGTAATACTGAATATTTAATAGGAAACATGTTTGCCAGAGTGGATCAGACCAGTGCTCTACTGTCTTCATCAGTAGCTATTCCCGGAGGCTTCACAGGAAGGCACAAGACATCCCATATTAGACCACTAGGAAATAATTTATCCATAAGAAAACCATCTTCCTAAGTCATTTTGGTTAATGATGTCTTCCCTGCTTTGAAGGCTGATACCTTTTCCACTTTGGACCTCTTATTATTCGTATAAATTCCTAACCCTGCAGAGCGGTTGGCCTCAGTAATACTTCCTGGCAGAATGTTCTACAGGTTAATTATGTGTTAATTATTTCCCAAGTTCCCTTTAAAAAAATTGCATCCAAGTCAAAGAAAATCCTCACCTCCCTTTAGTTTCAGTAGACTCAGGGGCTCTCAGACCTTGGCAGTTGGGGGTGGCACTGACAAGGTGGTAAAGAATCCAGCTATGCATGTAGTTTGCGTTAAATGGAGCATACTCCAGCTGCCCCCATTTTTGATAGAGATCTGAGAGCTGCAGAGATTTAAGGTTCCCCACAGTGATCCATCATGACTTGAGACGCAAACAGAGCTGCATTCTGGGATGTGCAGCTCCCTGTGGAGCATTTTTCCACTCTAACAAAGAAGCCATTGTGTGTGTGTGCATGTGTGCGCGCACGGAGCGGGTGGGGAAGGAGGTGAGCTGGAGCGAGCCACAGCAGACAGACTGATACCTTCCAGAAGTATTAAGTAAACTTATTCTATCTCACCACCAAAATAAATAGCTAAATGCTTGCTGTGTCTGACTTGAACAACGCTGAGGTTCTTTGATCCGCGCCTCCACACAGGCTCAGTTTCACACCATGCTTAGTCTGACCCAGCCGCTGACTGCTCCTGAGAGGAGTGGCCCAGCTCTCCTTCTCCCACCCGTCGTCATCCACTTCTGAGGCTGTCTCTATGCTGGGACTTCTTGGCTGTGTGCAGAATGCAGACGCATTGGCTCACCACATAACGTGAGCATCAGGGCCAGGGCTGACCAAGGCCAGCACCATGGTCGCTGTGATGGGAGATGGACTGGGAGCACACCAGGGGAAGTGGAGACTGGTGTCAGCTTCCTCCAGCAGCCCCGTGTTGATGCCCACCACGCTCCTGATGTTATGCAGTAGGTCGATGAAAGCAAGGTTGGATGTCAACCTACACAGGGACTGAAAATCCTAATTCTCTCACCTTTTAGTCCTCGCATTTGGGAAGCTCTAAACAGGCTTCCGACAGAGCCTGCAGCCTTGGGTTTGCACAGCACATTGCACACAAATTCCAGTGTGTCGGCATGTCCCCAGCACATGTTGCATGACTCCTGTGTGTGCTCCCCAGCACAAGGGAAGGATGTGAAGGGGAACATGAGATCCAGCAGGAATCCAGATAAAAGGAGCCTGGCAAAAAAAGTAAAAACAAACAGCACAGAGGGTTTCAGGAGCATGAAATCAGAGGAGGACAAGGTGAGGCAAAAGCAGATTGGTCCTTCAGGGCACACAAGTTTTACCACAAGAGCTCTGAAATGTCATGTGTTCGCTGGGCTGCTCCCTCTGGGGCCAGTACCTGCTAGAACATGGCAGAAGGTGATGTTTTATAGACTGGAGCCAATCACCCAGGTCTGGGAGACCAGACAGATGTAATGCCCTGCTAGACAGGATGGACTTTTTTATGCAGACCTGAACTCCAAAGCTATTAGCTGTGCTTAATGTCACCAGGGTTTCAGTCTTATCTTAATGGATAGGAGGGCCCTATTTTTAGAATCAGTCAAGAACCTGAGAAGATCAGCTTAAACAGTTTCAGATTATGTTGCTCTGACTTTGAGGAAAAAGAATAAACCCAGAGACCACAATTTCAAAACAAATTAACGGGGATATTTTAGGATATCATTTTCACAGGTCACACACAGAGTCCTTGATGGATGTGGCTGAACGTGTGCTAGCATCAGAACTGGCTTCTGACCCAGGAACCATTTCTTTCCATATTTCCAGACACAAAGCATATTTTTTTTCATAGTCTTAGTGCTACATTAAGGAGGACAGCATGAGGACAAGGACAGCTGGCTGTGCATCTACTGGAGCTTTCCCAGGGAAAGAAGCAAGGACAAATTTATCCATTCCAGCCCAAAGACAAAGGAACAAAGTCTGAAAACCTGGTCTGCATTCTTTCCCTCTGTAAATGTGGGGGATTTTTTAGCGAGCTAAAAATTATGGCACCTAACTACTTGGTGGAGAGTAGTCATTAAGAACATTATAAGCACTTCTGCTACACTTTGGCAATAGTAGAGACTGAACTGTTTGCTTTAGAAGCTTCTGAGTGTCAGAAAAGTGGATATAAAAAAGAAATAGTTAGAAATTGTACAGTATTTGAGCAGACTGTAATAATGTTAAAATACCATTTTAAAGCCCCTAAATAACTTAAAAAAAAAAAAACAAAACCAAACAACAAAAAAAGGACTGATTTACAACCTGCCTCACAACTTAAGGGTAGAGTCCAGTAGGAGTATTTGCCTTTGGATATGCTGGTAAAATAACAAACCTATATTAGTCCAGCCCTAAACACAAGTGCCAATATTTGAGTGTATCTGTCTGCTAACAGTAGATTTTGTCAGCAAAGTGGACAAAAAAGACTATGTTTTAAAAGGGAATAAAAAGATGAAGGCACTGCTAAGACAGAATCAGTTATTCATTATAATGCATTTTGCAGCAGTGCTTTCTGTTAGAATTTGTGGAACTTTTTTGCTCTGTTGTCAGTCGGTTTGACATACAAGTTGTATATGAGAAAGTCATATACATATATACATATAGTGTTTGTATATATAGAGGTATATACACACTAAAGATTGAATTAGTAAACTTTTTTTACTTGGGGATGAAGCATGGTATCTAAATATACATTCCAATGCACAAGAAAACTCTATATTTTGGTCTTGGTACTCTCTTTTGACCAGCTTACCCCAATGTCATTGACTAGTGGGCATTGAGCAGGAGAGCACCTCCCTTCAAAGTCACTGAACTGCACAAGCATGTTTGAGCGACAACATCATTGTCCAGCAAAAGGAGGAAGAGTTATGGAATGTCATCAGCTCCCAGATTACTTTGCCCCACAGGAAGATGCAAACTGCCAGGTAGTGACAGGACAGCTCAGTGACATCCCTCTGCAGAACTCACCTGAACAGGTCATGGTGCTAAAAGCCTTGCTCAAAATCGCTAACAGCTTGGCGACCATTCGCACCACATAGACTATTACAGGGACTGAGCTGAGCTGTCTCTTATGGAAACCATTATAGAGCCCTATCTTCTCTCTGGACCTTGACTGAGTCAGCACAGGTCTCTCTTTTTATAAGAGCAAAGAATGCAGCTCCCCTGCTTTGAACCCTCAAACGTGCCAAAACTGTCACCTTTGAGGGTTGAGTGATCAAGGTTTGCTCTTTGCATCCATAACAATTCTTTCAGCAAGTCCTTGAACACAGATAAAGTAAAATAAAGTAATCGAAACATTCCAACCAATACTTAAAAGAAAATTAAACAATAAAAAAGACAGACTTACCACAAGAGAAAGGATTGTGATGGATTCTTGGTGCCAAAGTCTTCCTCAGCAAAGGAACTTACTCTTATTTGGCACATAGTTGCAGACAGAATGGTGGAGACTCAGGTCTGCCCCAACACCAATACCTGGCAGCTCACATGTGACACCTTTCTGTGGTACATTGGAGTCATTGTTTATTGTCCCCACCATCACTAGTCATTTGTGAATAAATAATGGCATCCAGAGATGTCAACAGTAGCTTTTCACTATGCAGGTTACTCAACAAACATGAGTGAGGAAACCTTCCTTGCACAACATAACTTCAAACACAAGAGGCAGAAGTCTAAGGGCACAAGCACATGCAACTATAAGTGTGTTTTATGACAAACTGCTGCCCTACACACCTGTGCCAATAAGGACTTGTTGGGCACCCCTTGCTGTCCATGGCAAAATGGGTCCATTTTGGGTAGAAAATATCTACTATCACCAAGCTTTTGGTTTGCTTGATATCAGGGAGAAGCAGACCTCTACCTCAGTTTGCTTTCTGAAAGCAAACATGAAACTCAGGGTGATCCCTGTGCTTCACAGCTCAGTCAGCTCCAAAATGACAGCTCACGTTTTAATGATACAAGTTTATAATTATGTGGTAACTTATCCATGACTTGGGCTCCTGGGCACTTTCCTCATATAAAGCAAACAATGCACCAGAGAGATCCTGAGAAGGCTGAAGCCAATGGGAATCTCCTATCAGCATCAAAGAATGAGGATTTCAATCCACAGTGTAGCTCAGTCTGTATCTCTATCTGGGCAAATCACTTAATGAAACATCTAAAAATCTTTTGCTCTGGAAAGAGTTACTTATTTCCCTCTCCTTTGTTTTCTTCTCTGACAGGGATAACAGCTTTATAAACTGTAAATTAGTTTTGCCATAATTGGCAAGTTTCAAAGGCACTTTGAGATCTTGAGGTAACAGCGTGCTACAGGTGCACAGCAGATTTTTTTCTTAACACTTCAGGCCAGTGGTCCCTGACCTAGGGACTGCAAAACCAGAGCTTACAGAGAGGGGCTGTAAGTTCAGGGGAAGTACAAATGGCAAGTTAGTGCTCACAGGTAGAAACTGTGACATGAACCCAGAACTGGTATCAGGAATGAGGTCGCGAACCTGGTAGTGAAACCAGAAGACAGGTCCTTCAGTTATGCAAGTTCCAGAACAGCTTAAAAAAAGCACACTTGGTACTGATAAATGTGTTTCCACTCAAGGCTAAAAAGCACAGTCTCACAGACCTGCTTTGCTGTTGAGTTATCCCTCAAGAACTGCAACAAAAAGGTCTGCCCGTGCCAGTGATCTGCTCAATTAGATTTTACTTCAATATGTGTTAAGAGATTGGAAAAAGATTTTAAAGAAATGTTTATCCTGAAAAAAGCCCTAACAGACTCAAATTGTTATTTGCCATGGGTATAAATGATGACAACAATGATAATGATGAAGAAAAAATAATAGTAACAGTAATAACAGTAATAACAATAATAATAATACCACCATCTAATACTACCACCACCTTTGGGACATACAGATGCAGTGAACATCAGACCAACTACAGGCTTTACTTCATGGAAAACTTCCGGGCAGGTGGTTGTAATCCATCTAGAAAGAATCAGCAGCACCTCGGGGAGCTAGGTGCCCATCTCTTCTTGGATTTATGGTATGATAATCTAAGTACAAAGCGGGTATTTCATGGCTTACTTCATTAAAAAGCAGAAAATTTTGTTTGTGATGCAGTGTCTAATCTAAGCACTTGGCTTGCAGTCAATTAATTTTCTGGGTTTATCAATGGTAAATGATCATTGTTTTCAGTCTATGAAGGTTACTGGTTCTTCCTAGACATTGGACTTTCTTCATCCTAAAAAGCATATTTAATTTTTCAGGAACAGTAAGTTCTGGGAAATGTTTTTCATAGGGCAGTAAAAGAAAAATACACCACCCCCTGCCACCACCACCAAAGGGTTTAATTTGTCAAATATAATTTATGCCCACATAAGATTAATTCTTTAAAATAAATACCGAAACCTCAGAGAAAGCCCCTGCGCAGGGTTTGCGAAGCAAAGAAGCACTGTGTAAATGGGAGCAGTGGTTCACTGCGGGCCGAGCCCTGCCGGTATCTTCGGCGAGCAGAGCAGCCGAGCAAGGTTTTTACTGGCCTCTGTTGTGTCTGTTGAACTGTTGCTCTGTCTTTAGTGAAATCTCAAGCAACAGAAATCCTCTATTAAAACCACCTGCACGGCTTTGTCAGCCGAGCTCCGGGCTGTCAAGTAACTTAGCTTCTTAAGCCAATACAAGTCATTAAGAAGAAGGTGAATTAGAGATTTAGACGTTGCCGATAGTAACTATCTCTGATCAATTGATATCTTCCTCTGATAAAGCGGCGCTCCGTGACCGACCCCCTCCTCAGCCTCATCCGTGCAGACCCCGACCACTGGATCTAATTACGGGTGAGGAACACCAGGCCCTCGTCAGCGCTGAAAGGCCATCAGTAGGCCTATCCATTAATAACTCTCCTGTGCGCTGTACATTGTAATTGTCAGACTGCAATTTACAGTAATCCTCCAATGCAAAAACTTAAATAGCTGCAGCTGATTTGAAATTCATACAACCAGTTGAAAGAGAGAAAAACAAGATGCACGGGTTAAAAGGCCAAATTGTGCAAGTGTGTGCGCTGAGTGACAGACATTTTAGTACTAGCCTGGGACCATATTTTAAAAGGTCACTGAAAACTTTTGGCTTGGGCCCTCTGACAAACAATGAACTTTCCATATATTTATTTGCCATCTCTTTGTTTTTACAGCAAGCAGAATAAATGAGTTAAATGACGTTGTGCGGGTCTGCACATTGTCAGCACAGGTTATAAGTCATTATTAAACTCCATCAAATCAGACCAAACCCGGTCTAGGCAATGAGACTAAAAGTTATTTGCATTCCTTCTGTCATAAAAAATCATATCCCCTTACCCAAGACTTTCGTTTCTTTATTAAATGCAGCCACAAGAGTATTTCAGGTCTGGCAATGTGAGCTCAGGAAAACCTACTCTGTATAACTCAGTGTAACAGCTTAGAACCGATTCCACTAAAATGTCCCAGTTGAGTGTATCTGGGCACTCAATCAAGACACACATATTACTTTTAAATAAGATTAGCCTTTATATTTTGCTGCTTAACTTAAAACTTTTCATGTCATTCTCTCATTTTATGTAAACTCCAACATAATTCTGTTTCAGAGAATACTTCAAACAAATTAAAACCCTCAACTTGAACGTGTCTAGCAAAACTTGCCTAATGGCATAGCAAGCTGTTTGGTGACACTAAAACACTTTTAAATAAGATGAATTTTCCCTGCGTTGCCCTGGCTTTGTAATTACTGCTGCTGACTAGCATACGCCTTCGGTTACAATGGCAAAAGCAGCGGCTTGCGCTCTGAAACTTATTTGACAAATAACTTACAAGTGACCTGCAACATCTGTTTAAAAAATTGTCCTTTGGTATCTGCCTCAAGTCGAGTTCAGCATTAATTATGAAATGCAAACATATCATCTGGGGCCAAGGGCAGCTTTTACACATACACAAGGCACAGCGTGGGGAGGGGTGGGGGGGTGCAGACGCCTTCCTTAAGCCAGTCAAGGGGAAAGAAAATGTTTAAATAAGCCCCCATCCCAGCTACCAGCTTGTAACGTCACACTAGGGAGATTCAACACTGCTTAATGATGGGCCTGATCCTGGCGGTGCTCAGCTCTTGGGAGCTCACGGAGGAACAAGTCATGGTGGGACAGGGCTTGGAGAGGTGGGCACTGATGCCCAGTGCCTTCAGCCACCCTGGACATCAGTTGGAGAGGTGGGAGCACAGTACCTCTGAAAGCCGTGTCTGTCTCGCTCACTGGGAAGCAACGGCTATGGAAGTGCGTAAGGCACAGCAAACCCCTTGGAGACACAAACACCTATGTGAAAAGCAAAAGGCTCCTCACCCCGAAGAACACCAGCAATCGGCTTTAGTAAAAAATAAAGCCCAGCTTACACTCACAAAATCCTATAGCGATAAAGGCGACACGTTCTTCAGTCGCTAAGTTTAAAACCTCTTCTCACCCCTACCTCTAGAGAGTTTACTGCTGTGCTCCTCAGTGCAATGCTCGCTTGGGATGAGAGTCAGCCCGTAGTACAAAAGCAGACCGAAGAGGGAAATAGAGCACTTTTCAGAGAAGAGAAACATTTTTTCAAAGTCTGATAAGTCTTTTTATGTGGAAGTCAGTAAAAAAGTAAGCATAAATTCCGACCCTATGTAATCCCAAATTACACTGTTTTGGATCTGATTTTAAAGTTATCCAGCAAGGTTTGTTTCAAGTAACATGTGCAATACAGATATCCCTTCACATCAATAAATACTAATAGCATAACTATTGAATATAAACTTTTAGAGAACTATTTCATTATTGCAATCAAAATAAACTGCTTCTAACCTATATGGAAGCACAGGTAAAATACAGTTGGCCAGTCCCAAAACTATTGATTTCTGCAGCTTTAAAAGGTATTTGCTTGGAAGAGATCAAAGACAGATCTAAAAGTTTACTCCTGCAGATCTCTTTTTGCTGTGCTGCTTTTTTCATTCGCCTTCTCATGCATGAAAGTAATCAGCAACCAAGCTCAGCTATCAAGTGATAACATTTCTGCAGCTAATTGTGGCATATTGGAGCCTAGTAAGGAATATTATTAAACTGTCCTATAATTCATGTTTCATGTGAAAAACTGGGACTTGAAAAACACCTGCCCAAACAATTCATAAACACACTGCACAGCAAATACCTATGGTAATTCACTGGATTTACAACCGTCATATTGTATTAAACATACAGTATCAAAATTTATCACCCATTACACAGATTCCTGTTTTAATAATATCTTGTACTTGTACCATAGCACCTTGTCTCCCAAAGGGTCCCACAGCACTTTAAAATCATACATACATGAATTGCTTCATTCGCCGTGGAAATACAGCTGCCTCTGGGGTGGATGGAGCGGGGGTGAGGGGAGGAGAGTAATTGTGCACAGCGGTTATAAACACTGACACTCAAGAGAGATGGTTGGGAATGGGGAGTGGAGAAAATTATACCAAAGTCTCAGGAGCATAATATAAAAGGTATAACCCCAGATGCAGGCGAGTAAAATGCATAAGCAGACATGGCAGGACATGTGCTAATTTGGGGTTACTGCCACCGGTAAGCAGCCCTTGCCAAGCTGAAGCCTTTGGCTCCAGCTCTTAGGCAGTGGGTCAGGGACAGGGGTGAGTCTCCCCACCGTGCAGCATCTGGCTGCTGAGGAAATGGGGCAGAAGGTTCCATCTCCACTATTGTTGCCCTGTGTTGCTCAGATTCCTCAAAAATACCCCTGATGAGCTTCCAGGAAACCACAGGACAAAGGGAGCCCACTGACCAGAGACCTCTGTGATGGGCAATGTGTTGAAATTGCCAAAAATAATGCCACATTTGAGAAAAATCAGGATAGATTTACAAATAGGCAATTGACCCAGTTAGAACTTGGCTGCAAGAGACTGCTGTTACATACACCACTGAAAAATGTTTGTGTTCCTCAGTCAACTGCAGTTGCAGCTTCATCTGATTCTTCATGTTTGCCGAAGTCACCTGTAGCTTCGTATCAGCCCCAAGCCTCTTCAGCCTGGTCTCACTCATGACCTTCTCAAAACCTTTGTGATCACAGTTAGGAATCAACTTCTGATCAGGTTAGATCTACCTTTTACAAACCTATCGGTCAAAAGCTTTAAACTCTCCCGTGAAAATGACCACGGATGGGTTTACTCCTGCCTGTTAAGACTTCAGACAACTGAATCCTTAAACTGCAACCGCTTCTCTCTAGTTTGAGACATTATCTAGTGAAGGCTCCAGGCAGAGTTGCTTTTTCAAAAAGTACAAGACTCTGACAGTGTGGAGGATGGGCAAAAGCAGCTCTCAGTGTTAGCAGTCATAACAAGCGGAAAAGCAGCAGCGGATATAAATCCACATCTAGTCTTATCTCTATCAGGAAAGCCAGTTTATCACCTATCCAACACAACACTACTGTGCCTGCTCCATGGTGTGGCTCGTGCAGTGGGCAGACCAGGGCCCTTCTCAACACAAGCCTGCATTGGATGCCACGCAGTTTTCCCTATTGAAGCTCAGACATGGAGTCCTCACAGGGGTGATATCCAAAGAGTCACAAACTCCGCAGGGCTTGTTTTAGACCTTGGGGAACTAAGCTCTGTGGTACTTAAGGCTTAAGGCTTTTTGGAAGTGACAAAAAACAATAGGTGACTTATTGCAAGGGTCTCCTTCACAGCTGGCCTCTTCCAAATCCCTCCTGCGTGTCCCACTGTCACCTTAAAACCCAATGCTGGGATGAGTGAACTTTGGCTCTGCCTGTTTCCACTGCTGCCCAGTCCTCCTTCTTGCTGCTCACCCCTCCCTGGGGAGCTGATTTATGAGCTGCGTCGCCCAGGTCTGTTCTCTTTCCTCTCTGAATCCGAGGTGTCTCACTCTTGGCATTTCTTCCAAAATATTTCCAGCCAATAACTTTTATTCAGTATGATTAAGGTGTTTATGCAGGTTCACCATCATTCCTTGCCTCAGTAACTGCTGTTTCTGGGGCTTTCTGACACATGTTGACACACCATATCCTATATAAAAAGCAGCCCCTCTATCTCTAGTGCAGATTTCTCATGTTTAGTACCTGCAGCCTAAGTGCCACGGGCTCTGTTATAACTTACTTAGTGGCTGCATTCACCTTAGCTAAACTGCCAGTTAGCCAACATTACAGGAAACCCTCCACCAAAACTCCTGTATGGCTATTCTATGCTAATTTAGCAGCTTGCAACTGAAGGTTGAGAAAACTAAGGTGTACCCTTGTGATGCACATGTGTAAGGATGTGTGCTTGGTTTGGCTCTGGAAGGTGGGACTGGGAGGTCTGAAATGCCCTTTCTCAGCCCCCTCGCTGTGCCTGCTGGGGACACTGGCACTCTGAGAAGTCAGCTCTCACAGTGGGCAGCGCTCAGGGCTCAGCGCAGGAACCCCTCTAGCCCATGGCTTCCAAGGAAAGGTTGACTTTGTAAATCCCAGCTAAGGAATTGGTCCAAGAAAAAATGGCTACATCATCTTTCATAGACCATTTCCCATCTCCACTGCTACCAACTTCAACACCAATGTTGAGGCAGAGTCCTGGGAACTTTTGCCCTTGTTTTAAGAGAGGTCTGTGCTGGCACAGCATGGCACAGCATGGCACAGCAGCCAGTTGGGGAGTATGGCTGGCTGGGCTGGCTTGTTTGCATAATGAGTTCTCCTTTGCCTGGAGCACGAGTAGGCTATCAGGAACATCATGCCCTGCTATTCCAGCTAGAAACACCCTCAAAGCAGTAGTTTAACTGAAAATCAGTACTGCAAAATAGTTCCAATTGCTATAGATGTATGAGAATAGGGCAGGTCTTAGCTATGAAGATACTGAGGTCTAGTGATTAGAATTCCATGTATAAAAACATGGAAGCAGATGTCTGTGTTTACTGGCACTTGTGCTAATGCCAGTGGCTGTGCAATAGGCAACTCATACAACCATAGCACCGCTCCTCTATGTTCCTCAGATTCTCATTTATAAAACAAAGCTAAAGCCTTACCCTAAAATTGATAGCAAACTGCCACTCAGTTTCTTCTGTGAAAAATACTCAAAGGAGTGCATAGGGATCCCGCAGTCCCTGGCCGTAGGTCAGCGCTTCGGTGTTAGATAAGTGAAGTCTGCAAACTTCACATCATTTTAATAAATGCTGGAACAGTTGCCCATACTCACAGCCCTGCTCCAGGCCAAGGAGTGGTAACAAAAAGGGGACCATCCTCACTTCCACAAGAGATGAATGTGATCCTGAAGAAGCTAGTGACTCCCTGGCCACAATGCAGCTAGATGAAATCACAGAAACATATAATCTCTAAGGTTGGAAAAGACCTCAAAGATCACCAAGTTCAACTGTCAACTAAACCATGCCCTGGAGTGCCATATACACGTTTTTCTGAACACCTCCAGGGATGGTGACTCTCTGGGCAGCCTGATCTATTCTCCTTGCCCTACCACTTTCCCTGAACGAACATTTCCAGCTCAAGCTACAGCATGAGGGATACATCTATGTCATGAGCTGCATGCCAGTTTTGGGTGGGGATGAAGCCCTGAGGGGGCTGATGTGACTCCACTGAAAGCAGAGTAGCCCAGATGCAGGTGTCTGCAGAACACATGCCTGAAGTTATCGAACATCCTAGATGTTAATAAAAGCTGTAAGAAAGATTTCCCCCATCCCCCCTCCGCCCCCAAATCCTGCCCACCTGCAAAATGGAAGTGGAGCAGGCACTTGTAGCTGGCAAACATACCATGCTTCTTCCTCAAGAGCCTCAAAAATGGAAGCAGAAGAGAGTGCCTTTGCACATCACAGCACTTCTCAATTTTACTTGATGGCTGGCTTTATCACTTCTTGTATCTGAAGGACTTCAGATGAAATTCATATGTGCACACAGGATGGAGCCCACGCAGAGCAGGATGAGCCCAGTTGTTGCTGCATTCTAAGCTGCTTAAAGTTAATAAAATAAAAGGATCATTACATTACACAGTTTCAAGACCATTGCTAGTATGCTGTACTCAAAATCTACTGTATGTGGGTGATGCTCCCATACTGGCAAAAAGGCACCTGTCTGACACTGAATCTTAGTGATTTCACACTTTGAATTTTCAGAGAACTCGGGATGCTTCACATTACTTTCCAGCAAGGGATGGACTACTTCCTTCGAAACTTGAGTTTAGATAGACATCCCAATCTCATTCCTCCACAACAAAGATAATGACATCTTCAACTAATTTTTGTGAATTGTTTTTTTCAGGCATATTTTCCTGTCAAAAATTTGAGGAAATGAAATTTTCCAATTTGACTCACTTGCCAGAACTTGGGGGCTGTGCTATCACACTCCTGCTACCGCTTACTAGCCTACATATCAGAGCTTAATGGGCCGTACCTTCCACTGGCAGGGTGGAATCTAGAGGAGGACAAAACAATTGGCACTGTTTAAAGACTGGAGATTTGGCCCTCCTCCAGGTCCCAGAAAAAGGTACTATGACGCCTGACAGCAGTTCAGCAGGCTCTTTGCTATAGCCTAGGGCAAAAGGTACAGTAGAACCTTCCCACTGCAGATGCCAAGAAACTGACTGCTGCACTGGTAAGTTTTCAAAACAACTGACCCCTGGCCCTTGACTGGAAGGTCTGTCTCATCACTTTAAAAATACAGACATGACACTGGTGTGCCAGTGAGAATGCTCTGCAAACACATTTCCAACATCCAGGCTAAGTGAAATGGTAAAAGAAAACAAACAGGAAACAAAAGAAATCGATGTCACTAATGTTGAGAGTACTAGCAAATATTAACATGTTATTCTGAAAACATGTGCTGAATTGCGCAAACTTGTGTTACTGAACCCTTGTGCCCTGGGAACTCCCAGCTCCCAGAGAAATCCTGGAGGTACAATGGTCATCACAGAGATCAAATTTGTAGCATGTACATCATCATTTTTAACCTGAGCGTCCCTTAAGAGTCTTCACAGAGCTGCAGAGACAGTTCATTCATCAGAGGAAGGAGACAAGAAGACTTGTCTTTAAACAAAGTCAAGAAATGTTTTCACTATTTTTTTTTTGACTGAGACTGAAAAGCATTTTTTTGTAAACTCTAGAAGATTAATTGAAAGAGTAACAAAAAAAGCAGCAAAAAGACAATACAAGGTGAACAGACCATAACTTTATTGGAGATATACTCAGCTACAATTATTACAAAAACTATTAAAGGTAATTGTGATCCATAAGGTGCAGATTGCAAACTTCTGCAGCATGATTACAGTATGAATGAATTACATTTTATGTCCCTTAAAGACAGCTGCAGCATGTGATGGTAAATATTTTATTGTCCATCAAATTATATTTGTTATTTATTCTACTTGATTTTAACCATCTTTCAGTCAAAACTATTTACAATAAAAATGCCTGCAATTTCCAATTCTTGTTCACAAATGTTTTTCTCTCCAACTTGCTGCTGCAGTAAATTCTGAGTGCATCTACAAAGCAATTAAAGTAGTCTGTGGTTGCTATTCAAATAAAAGAGGGAAAAAACCCAAGGAGTTTATTGGATAAAATTTATTTTTAAGAAACATAGTTAGCTTTGACAGAAGTTAATTTTAACTGCTAGTGGAGTATACTACAATGACCTCTAGGTATTTGCTAACATAATTCAGATTGAGTCACAGTTGATATTTAGATTACATTTCATGGTCATGAACTGTAGTGTTTTAAGTTTTAAACCTAATATGAACGTAAAGAAATTAACTTTAACTTCTTGAAAATGAGAGCAATTGGAAAAGGATCACTGTCAGTAATTTGGTACCAAAAATCAAAATCCTTCTCACTTCACTTGCAATAAATACAGAGGTTTCCTTGCAGATGTTTCTGTAAGGAACCCCACCCAAAACATTCCAACACTGTCAAGACAGAGGCAAGTGCAGCATCATAGCAGACCACGATGCTCCCTGTCATTTTTGGATTACGTGTGCTGCTGTGATTGGGAGACAAAGATTTCGTGTTCTATACAGATAAATGCATTAGCATAGTTCTCATATGCAGTAACATAAACCCCACATTTTCCAGTTCATGGTTCTGTATTTGCTTACAAGGAGGAAAACGCGATCTCTGCAGCATAGATAGCAGTACAAGACCTTCAGGTATGTAAAAGAATGCAGTTCCACTGATGAAAGCGATACCACATCAATTTATACTTGCTGAGAATCTGGCACCTCTCTATTCCTCCCCGGCACGGAAACTGGTTCTTGTCCAAGTTTGTACTAGGCAGTCACAACATACTGCTGTGTAATAAGACTTAAAAATAGCATGCTGCTTTTTTTTTTTTTCTGTACAGACTTCAGCAGCACCAAGCTGAACAAACACTTCAGAAGTCGCTACCGGGCACTCGATATTCAGACTGAGCAGAGATTTAGTTGAAGTTGACCAAATTACTGGGGGCTGTCTTCTCACAAAAACTACATTATAGGCAGAATATATTGGTTTGTTCAGAGATAATTACTGGAGTGTCAGAGGTCATTCTAATTTCAATTACTTCACATAACAGTAAAACGATGTAGTAGAAAAACAACAGCTTTAAAATACAATCAAGAGTTGTTACTTATCTTTGTTGCATTTTTCAACATACAGTAAAAATGCCACAGACAAATGACCTATTTAAGTTGTGCAAGTAAATGACACATTGCAGGCATTATAATTATCTTTTTCAAATTCAGTAAATCAGAACAGCAGCAAGGCCAAACCACATTTTTCCTCTCTGTTAAGCATTTTTTCCTTGAAATGAGGTAAAGCATGGTACCAAGTGCAATGCTTATTTGTGCTACATGAACAGAACAGCGCAAAAAAAAAGCCATAAAAATAAAAACGCAGCATAGTTAGGAGGACTGTTTAAAGTACAGTAAAACAGGACTTAGATAAAAAAATAACAAAACCCAATAAGGTTCATGCCAACTAACCCCCACACTACTTGTGATAAGCCTGTGTGGTTGCTTTTGAAGATGGGTTGCAAAAGTCCTCTGACACTTGTGCTTATAGCATGTCAAGTGATTTCTATCCCAACCTTCAAATGATCAGATTTAGGTCTTTAATAGCATACACTGTCCAATATCAAAATCATATCAACTGTCGGGTAAAACACACAGATGCATAACATTGAAACTAATAAGAATTCTCTATCTCAAAGGATAAAAAATATTTTAATGAGGTCACACTGGAAAAAGTTACGGCATTTAAAAATGCATCAGCAGCAGAAACTACTTTATAGTCAGCCACTACACATTTCAGATTTCCAATTCATAGGCTTTATCTAGCAACAAAGCGACCATTAAACTATTCTGAAACACAGAGCAAGTTCAGTTAATTTCCTTTGCATCAAAACAGCCTAGCACTTCACTGCTAATTACCTGAAACCCCCGAGAATCTATAACCTTATAATAATCAGTAAGAAACTGCAGGCATTCAAAGACTAACTTAAAATTTATTTTTCATAATGCAGTTAAAACTACTTAAGACTTTCTAGATGGTCTGATTTTATCCGCTGATTGATGTCTGGCCAGAAACACAGAATTGTTAACATTTGTAATCATGGCTTTTCGCTTAGAAGCTTCACTTCTACCACAAAGAAAGAGCTGTAAATTACAAAAAGAAACAACAGCAACAACAAAAACCCCACCAATTTAACAGCTAACTCAAATCAATTTATCTTTGAAAATTTAGACTGCATGTTTTTACTGTTCCATCTCATTTACATTTGTTTCATGCACATCAAGACCTTACACTTCCCTGTTATAGTTTCATGACTGAAGTACCAAATACTTTTTTATAAGCTAGTACTTCAATTTGCAGTCCAGCTACTACAAAAATGCTGCTTTTAATAGAAGAATGGTCCTATTTGCAGAATTAAAAATGACTAAGATAGAAAAGACATGAACTTTTGAAAACTGTATTTCAGAAAAGCTTAATGTCTACCCCTTGTCACTAAGGCATTTATTTTATTCTTCCATTAAGAAAGCAAGAGCTGACAGTTCTTGTTTTGTTTTAGTGTGCATTTGTGAGGAAAGGAATAGGGTTTAAAAGCAGGAAATACAGTATTTATTTGTAATTTAATACGTAAGACACAGCATCAAGTTCAACCTATTGTGCTGGAAAACGTTAAAACACCTTGCTCTGCTTTCTCAAACTTCAAGCATAATTAACAGGGCAAAATTGCAGCAAACCTCTACTGATATTGGTGGGAATACGAGACCCACAGCTTTTTTAAAAGGTAAATTAAGAGGTATTATAGTTACAGTGCAAAAAATTAAAATTTCAAGCATAATATATAAACATAGCACCAAAACAGAAAAAAAACAATGCATGCAAAAAAAGAAGGAAAAGAAAAGAAAAAAAAAAGAACTGAGGTATTTAAGTGAAGAGTGCCTACAAAAATCTAATTAAAGAAGTATAGGCAAAGCCTAAAAAATAAAAGTATGATTTTCCCCCAACC
>VXBZ01002887.1:526868-588763 GCA_013399135.1 Heliornis fulica
CACCCACCCAGCCCCTAGTAGACCAAAACACCAATGAGCTAGTTTCTCTAAATTAAGGACCTAAATCACAGATGTATCAAAAGTACGGCAGTTATATCTCAAACATCAACTTTCATGTTATTTAACAGCACAGCTTTGGTAGGTGAAATATGCATGCAACTCTGAAAAGTACAGTAAGAAATTTATGTGGAAATATCTCTAAGTGTAAAGGTGCTCTGTTTGTTAAATATGTAACCAATTGACTATAAAATCTGCAGCATATTTTAGGTGTGATATGTCTAAGGTTATTTTGTTAGAGTGACAGTTTGCACCGTGCAATTATTCATTACTGTCTCCAGTATCGGAACTATCTAGCCTGCAGGTTTGTGTAAAATTGGAATTTTTGCCAAAGACCATATTTTGTTTATGGTATAAAAAAAACTGTAGACTAACCACCTCCTCAGAATTGTTAAAAATAACCTAATTACATATATATGAATACAATTTCTATTATAATCCTGTAATAAGTCACAGCTATAGTAATGAGTTGTACTGTAAATATAGAGCTGTATCATTGTAAAATGCATAACAAAATGAAGGGAATGTAAAACAGTTTGTTCCAAAAAAGATAAGAAATTAAAGATTATTAATGAGGGTTTATTTACTTTTAAGGCAAGAACCTTTATTTTATGCAAGACTGTGGCATAAGGAAACTGAAGTTTCATTCTACCAGTATGCCAGCCATTTTAATTAAAATCTGTCCCTAACAAATAAGTGCAATAATGATTGGGAATGCCACCTTAATGTAAAAAGATGACATGGAGAGAAAAAAAAAAAAAGAAAAAAGAGAGAGAGAGAAAGAAAGAAGAAAAATAAAAGAATACTGGCACACTTATTCTTTCTTATACCAAATCATCCAGTACAGTTTATCAACTGCTTTATGACTGGCACTAGTGCACAGATTGAAGAATTTCAAGATTACTATATATAAATCTAGCAACTGCATTAGGCATAAGCTCCCTGGCCTTCTAACACTAAGCAAAGCTGTACTGACAATAAAAGTAAACCAAAAAGACCTGACAACAATTATTCTGAACACTTGCTAAATGTCATCATTAAAGCACTCTCGTGATTAAACAAAGCAGAAGTGAGGAAAGAAGACAAGATTGTGTTTGCGCAAAAAACTATAACTACAGTTAGTTCCAAAATTTTATACATGTTAAATGCTTTGTTATCTATTCTGTTATCAAACAAACTTTAAATTCTGTCTTCCAATTTGTTCCTCTCAACATCAACATTTTTAAAAATTTGCTTTATTTGTATGTTGGGGTTTTTTACCCCCATTTTATTTACTTCTAAGAGGAGTCTCAGCTGTTTGGGACCTGAGGTTGATTTGCTTTGAGGCTTCGTAGTGCTCTTCTTGCAGCTGCAGATTTGGCAATCCTGTAGCTTCTGCCAACACCTTTAAACTTTCCCTTTCCTACAACTTCCACTGTTACTCTGACCTTTCCATCGTAAGTTCTTTCTGCAGGACTGCAAAAACATACAGAAGAATTACTTATTGACTAAGCAAGTTAATGTGAATTAAGAGACCTATATTCTTTTTTTTTCTAGAGGAGTTAAGGCACTCAGTTAAATAGAAATCACTTTTCTCAGAAGTTATTACAAAATAATAAAACCATGAATACAACAATCACGCTAGCTGCTTAGCAGAAAAGAAATTAGAATTAATTTGTAACAGTTAAATATCCTCAGTAGTTTATGAGGACATTAAAGTTAAAAGACATTTTATGGCAGCATGTACCAAAGGAAGGGTATTCTTACCTAAATTTGGCTGTCTCTGGCTCCATCTCCAGCAGCTCTCGCACAGGGGAGCGGGGCACATTAGCAGAAAATTTTTCTATATGGGGGGAGGGGAAAAAAAAAAAAAAGCTTTGTTCTCTTCATAGCAGATGGTACTTAATTGTTTGGAGTTTATTTTTCTGAAAGCTGACAATACCTATTAACGGCCTCATCATTGGATAGTACACTTGCCAAACCATCTCCAAAGACATTCCGCTATCCATATAAATGGCACCAGCAAGAGACTCAAATATATCCCCCATGGCCTTTGGTACTTCAATGTCTTCCTCTTTTTCTTCATCTTCTTCAGATCTTCTGAGCTGTTTGCAATTAAAAAAAGACGAAATGGGGGAGGGAGAGAGAAGAGGAGGAGAAAAGAGAGAATCAATTACTGCTTTAAAAATCAAACAAACATCTTCAGAAATGTAAGCTCTCACATCCTATCTTGAGTTGCTTCCTTTAAGTTTTTCATTGACAGCTTTCCACTGGCAAAACTGTTCTTTTATTCCCCAAGGAAACCAAGCTGCTGCATATATCATTTTTCAAATGTGAAAAAAAAAAAATCCCAAACACTATTGTGTACAGAGATCTTAAATGGTTTGTGAATTCCTCCTGTAATAATTCTGTAGGATTTCACCATGTGTCTGTTTTTTTTCCCAATAAGAAACAGACTTGGCTCTATCAGTTCATACTAGAAAGCTACTCACAACAAAGGAAGAGAGAGTTCATACATTAAACATCTAGAAAACAACTTTAAAATCTGCCTCTAGATGAAAGTCGGTTGAATGTTTCCTTACCTCATTTACCCCAGAAGACAAGCGTGAAACAATCATTAGTAAAACAAGCCATTAATAACCAATAGCCAGCAACATCAGACTGAACTATCAGGCACACAAAGGTATTTTAAAAATGTAGCAGTCAGTGTTTCTTTCTATGCTACTAATCTAAGACATGAGTCTATTCTTATTATTAAAACTAAACTTCCAGTATCAGTCTTAAAGGTCTTGAGTTGATCTAATCCTTTAGTAAAAATACCTTTAATACATACAGTGTACTTAAGTCCAAAGAAAGTAAGGTGAAAACAGGTTTTGACCATCACTCTCCTCTGCCTAAAGAGAAGTTCTGTTGGTCTTTCCACCCAGCTGCTACCCTGTCACTCTATTTGGTCCCTGTTCAGGGTTTAAAGCTCAACTTGGTCCTCTTAAGAGTCACCATAATACTTCATAAACTAGTCCCACCCAATATTTTTACCTAAAATAAATCAAACAAGAAGCCAGACCTGATGTGTACATACTCCAAACGGGAATTCTGATGTTTAAAAAACAAATTCAACTGTTTTGAATAGCGTATTTCATAGTGAGCGCAAACTGAGGCACTTCTGAGTTATGATGAAATAACAGAAGGAGAGAGAAACTAAGAACTATAAGGCAAGGGACAACAGATGTTTCAGGAGTGAGATTTGAAAAAAGAAAAGCAGATGACGTGGAGACACACATGGAAACCAGTCTAGCTGGCATGAAGTGCAGAAACAAAGACGCTTGCATTAGCTCTGATGAAATAAGAGTTTCAGTAATTCAGTGCCAGACCAAGATAGGGAGCAGGCATAGGGAGAGTGAAACAAGAATTTTATTTGAAACAGCTATCACACAATTTGGTTGCAACTTTGGTGGAAGTTTCTAGGCAATCCTTCTGCACACTAGCAGCAGCTGAACAAAGCTAAAATTCCCTGCTCTGAACTCTTGAAATAAGTTTTTAGCCTTTTCACTCATATTATGGAGAAAATAACACAGAAAGCAGTTTGGATCCTCTGATGTGAAAGAGTTCATATTATCTAAATTTCAGTGACAAGTTTCTTAGATGTTTCCTGAGTGTTCCTATAGAACACATGGATTAAAACACAACAGTGCGACAGGGCTCTAAACACACATATGTAACAGAATTATTTAGATTCTCAAGCTTTTCAATTGTATGTTAGAAAGAAGAAATTACCAAAGACAACATATTTATTTACTGCTGAAGTATTGTCAGTCATGAGTATTTTCTAAAAAGTTTGTCACAGTTTTTCAGAAGACAAACTACTTGGGCTATCTACTAGATAAAGGATAATGAGAAAGTCCATCTCTTCCAGAAAAGACCCCAATTATAATCTGACTCGCAGGGCCCTTGCTCTCATGTATTTCCCAAACATCTTAATTATTTTTAATCCATTCTCCAGCAAATCGATGTTACATATGATTAGCTTTCTAGCACAGTACAGCTATGATCTGTATTTGCAGCTCTTCAGCTGAACTATTTTTCAAGTGCCTTATATGAAAGATGCACATAGTGGTTCCCCAGCTAACAGACATACAGCCTTTGGGAGCACGTTTAACACTCCTGAGCAAGAAACACCTACTCCAGCAGAAATCATCAGAAAACAGCACAAATTTCCTTGGGGTGCTACATTAAATAAGCCCAGCATTGTGCCAAGGCAATATTGTTCATGGTATTGCATGGGTATCATATCCTGAGTCAGCATTATGTGACTTAGTAACTCTTCCTCACCATTTTATGGTATAGTTGTGCTTCCAATCAGTCAGTGAAGAAACCAAGGTTAAGTGCTCCCCCTGCACCATGTTGTTTAAGAACAGCACAAAAGAAAAATCGTAACAGAAATCAAGTGCCACAGAAAAACCTAGAGGCAAGCTGGTTTTCATTTAATTATTTTCTGAATGTTCTCACTGACTAATACTTTCTGAAGACTGTATTTTACTTTACATATGGCATGCTTTATTACTGGGAACCTGCTGCTTTGGCTGCCACGTGCATGAAACGAGAACATTACAACAATGCTCATCATCCTAAGAAATCCAGTGGCAGGCTTCAAATCAGAAAGTGAACACATTTTTTCTACTTCCACTAACCTCAGAATCCATTCCTTGCATTTCATTCTTTTCCATTTGAAACTGGACAAAGTCATCAATAACATGGAACAGTTCAGGAGAGACAGCTTTGAAGTACTTGTGGTAGTCATACTTTACAGCTAATGATGCAAAAATGGTATTATTGACTAGAGCAGATCGTAGGTCAGTCAGAACTCCTGGAGAATGTTGTCGTGGGTCTTCATAAAGGTGCTTGGTTATGAGGTAGTCCAAAATTGCATCTCCCAGGAATTCTAAGCGCTGGTAACAATCTTAAAGCATTCAAAATAAAAAAAAATGTACAATTAAGTTTAATACACACATTCTTTCGAGGCCTTTCTGGATAAGAGGCTTGGTACCCTGCCACATAAATTCTACACACTAACCAATGCTCAGAGAAGTCAACCTGTGTTTTAGAATAGGTATCTTTGTGTTTTGGAGATTGCTACTGAACTGAAAAAAGATAAAAAAGTTCAAAAAAAGTTACATCAAATAACAAAACCACATTGAACCAATGTTAGCTTGTCAGGCTAGCAAAACACCTCTGTTTACAATCAACTGATGCTTTTATCTTCACACCGTGGTAAGAAACAGAAAATTAAAAATCAAAAGATTCTACCAGCAGTCTGACCTGAAAACAGTAACAATTAATTGTCAATGTATGACAAGCAGTGGAAACGTACTGAGATTCCTTTTTTAAAATCTCATTTGCCACGCAATTAGATTTCTCAAAAAGCACTAAACAAAGATTCCCATTCAGAATGGGTTGTTTAAACTGGAAACTGAAATTGCACATGCCTTTGCCACATGGAAAAATGACAGGGGACGCCAGAATGGAGAGCTGTGGAAGTCTGTTTTTAGAGTATAAACAAAAGCAAAAGAAATTCTCTTGAAAGTAAACAGGGATAGGTGGGTAGAGAAGGAAGACAAAATTAGTATAAATGTAACCTGACAGTGAAATGTATAGTAGTACTAAGTTGCTTTTACAGCAGCTGAACCGAAGCTGCTGCCAGATCTCAACTGCTAGTTACAGGTAACAGCAATTCGCAGTTGTCTCACTTGGTAAACAGAGATGAAATCAAAAGTTTCTGCTACCAACAACATAATTTGATCTAGACACTATGCCCCAGGGATTTTTGTTAGTATCTACACAAAGGAATCCTCTTTCTGTATGTTTTGTGAAATATTTGTAAAAAGCAAACACATATGTGCATTATCACCTAGAATGAAAAACCAAAGGATTGTTTCAGTGCTTTGTTAGAGCTGTTTCTCAATCTACTAACATTTCAAAATTACCTTTTTGTTTAATTAAGCAGAGATTTCTTACTCCTTGGGAAAAGGATCCAATTCATTACTGGGGGAAATACAGACTGCTGACTGCGTGAGAATTTGTCATTCAATTTGAATAGGGCTGGAATTTTACCATCGTTTGGTTTTAACTGCACGTTATCACAGAAAGTAAAGTTTTACAATGAACAAATACTGAATTTGTTGGTATAAGCAGAAACAATTCAGCAAGATTACAGAAATATAAATTTGTACTGCTGTAAAATATTTTATGAGCTTATGTACAAAAATATTAAGCAGTTAGCCTGAAACTAGTATTTACTCTTAGTCAGCTGCTTCAACTTCAGACTTTAAATACTTCTAAATATACTCAATAAAAAGCCTAGACTTAAATTAAGCCTTCCAATTCACAGCTTCAAGCAGAAGTCTCGAAATTTTGCTAGCCTGTAGACTATCCAGCTAATACAAGTTGGATAGTTTACTTTCCATTTTCAGAAACAGCAGCAAAGGGTAATATTCCTGGCATTAAATTATGGGACAAATCTGCTGAAGACATCTGTGAAACATGATCGATACTGCTAGAAGTAGACTGCAATTTTCCAGAGTTCTATGTCAGTCAGATATAACCAGTGCTACAGCATCAGGGATTAAAAATGCTGCCCTTTCCAAAACTTCAGACTTTTGCAAATCTTTCATCTGTATCCAGTCAAAAGATGAATAATTATTGAGACACAGCTTCAACAAGTGTCCCTATATATGGGGCAAAATATTGTTTTCTAAGATTTTGTATTCAGAAGCTCTCGACTTAAAGTAACATGACATCTAAAAATAGCCAAGGTATGGGACACAAATGATACTGCTTCTTCCTTCATTTACAATATGGGTGAAAAATACTTTCAAGACAACTTACCAGTAATGGTATTATAATGGTACGAGGCATGAGTAAATGCCTGAAGAAGATAAGCCTTGTTCTTAAAACTGTAGTTTATTTTCTTCTCAAAGTTTTCAAAACCAGAAATAAGGTGATTTAGGGTTTTTTCAGCATCTGGGTGATCAAACATACACCTCGGTGGAATCTTCAAACAGCCATACTCCAGGTCTTTATACAGAGAAGCCTCTGAGTTAGCTGCAGAAGCTGAAACAGAGTTTGGTGCAAGATTTTTCTGCTCACGGTCACAGTTCTCTCTGGCAGCACACAAAGGGCCTTCCCAATCAGTCTTTTTAATTACAGGGAGCACCTTCAGCCCCAATGAACACAGGAAAAGCTGAGCAGCTCTTTCACCACAGCTGGTCAGATAGCAGCCCAAGAGAGCTTCCACACAGTCTGCAATGCTTTTGTCAGCAATACACTGCTCTGTATGCAAGTCATAGGAGATAGACTGTTTTCCTGCATCAACACCACAGTTTTCTTCTGATGGATTCCAGAAGCCCACTACAAAATCATCCTCTTCAACAGCCTTGCTAGGATCCAGATAGCACATAGCATCCCAAGAGCTATAGTCAAAATCATCAAAATCTGATGAAAACTGAACGTTACCCAGGGATGATTTTTTGGGTGCTTTCCATTCATAGTTTGAATCAGTGGTTGAAAAGTGTGAAAGAGAAATTTTCTTCACAAAAGCCCCTGATCCCATTAACATATTATCAATGAATTTTATATGCTCCTGATCATACTCCAGAAAATCATCTTCAAAGTCTGTTTCTTCCTTAGGTAACCTCCACATTAGGTCTTCATCCTCTTCATCATCATCGTAGTCATCAAGTTTTCCATTTGCCAATAAGTTATCCTTTGTCTATGAAAGAACACAAAAAATATGGTACTGTAGAGGAAAATGAGAACTGTCAAATACACAGATTTGATTAGTGCCTTCTAATATTAAGGCTGATTTTTTAACTAATGTCCCTGAATACCTTGTATGCACAATACAATCTCAATTAAGCACTTTAAGCACTTTAAGACTAGAACAATTTTCTTGGAATATAAAACCTTTCTTACTATAATAGTGTACATTCTACATATAACACGCCACGTTTCATAGCAACTTGTGCTTAGACTAGAATGTGATGCACATACAAATGATTTTAAAACCACTAAAGAGTAATACATCTGCATGCAAAGTAAACAAACAATTGCAAATGAACAAATTTAGAGAAGTACAAGAAAATTTTGTGTCATCCTTCTTTCTAGCTGCCTTGTAAGGCTATTACAAATGTTCAATCAATGTAATTCTGAAGATCTTTCTACATTTTTACGTCAAATACTAAAGGGGTTGGATTGCAGGATTTACTACAGTCACAGTCACAATAATCTCAGTTTTGGAACACGAAACGGGAAATGCATTCAATGAAACAACTCTAAGAACTTCTTTACCCTAATCCTTCAGTAACCATCACCTGAAACAGCAAAATACATCTACATCTATGTTCCCAAAAACAGTTTGCTGCAAATTCATTCAGTCCACTTGGCAAATTAGTAGAAAGTTTAGTGACTCAGTGTATGTGATTTTTGTATTACAGATTGAAAACAAGAATCTAATTCCAGTTAGTTGGCAAGAATTTAATGCTCATGTGGGTCTTGGCCATGTGTTGTGGATTCAGTAAGTGGACCTGCTGTTTATTAGACATCAATCAGATCCATGCCAATTAACAACTTGTCCTTAATTTTAAGAAATATGAAATCTCCAATTTGCCATACATTTAATGTTACCAAGATTTCATTACAGCAGGTTTAAAAATGGAAAAGCTAAAAAATGTCACACTTCTGTAATACAGGGTTTTGTTGTTTGTTTTGAAAATGGGTTAATATATATACATTAAAACATGAAGTAGAATTAATACTCCTTGCGCTTGAGTTATCCTATCATTTAAAGAGCACATATTTGTTTAGAGTTTTGGGGTTTTTTTCAGGCTACACTTATAGCCTTAAGTAATTAAAGGAAAAGTTAAAAGTTGTTGCCAATTTTCTAATACTTGCATACCCACAATAGCAAAGCTAATGATGTCACACGTCTTTTCCCTGCTCCTATTGAGCAAATTGATACGGACTGATGTAAAATTACAAACTGAACACAGATATGCCCAAGCTATATAATGCTGTATGATTTGCCATGGCCCCAATCCAGGAAAGCACTTAAACATATTAGCTAAATGCACAAGAAGTCTTCCTAACATCAAAAGGACTATTCACAGGCTCAACCCAGCATCACTGATGTCAGTGGGAATTCTCCCACTGAATTTGATAGGAGCAAGATCAGATTCAAAGTGCTTTTCTGGATTGGGTCCTGAAAACCAACACCATTTTGAATCAAGTGAAACTGCCTGTATCTGCCCTCAATCTACATATATTGTAGTCACTTAAACGTGCAAATCTGTGGACCAGGTGCTACCACTGGGGACCTCTCCCTTTGGGCCAACTGCACAACCCTCTGGAGGTGTGGATGGGTGGCTGCACTAGGCAGCACTTGGAACCATCTAAGGATCAAATAGGTTTTATCATTCCTTATCAGGATGGAGCAGCTTAGGCAGGTTTCGTAATGAAGAGAGCAAAACAGTAGCTATCAAAAATTAGTAATTTAGACATTTTGTCAAAAGAATTTCTGCTGCTGCAATTCCTCATCTCACTCACACACAGCAGAGATTTCTGTAATTTTATTTGATCAAAGACAGCAAAACTTATTTGAAATAAATTTGGATACTAGAAGACTCAAAAGACTGACTTAAGCAACACTAACTAGTGCTAGTGCTGATCTGTTTCTTCTTACACACAACCTGTCATGTCTGTCACTGAAATAAAAATACAGTCTCTAAATAAGACATGTCTATACGAATGAATGAAAACAAATTTTGTTTTCACAAAGACTTGCCAAATAATAAAATTCTGGTTTTACTAAAATTCACTTAAACCTTCTTAAAATAAATTTGATTTTAATTAGTAAGACAGCTACGTGGACTGCCTTAACATTGTCTACATGTTGCTTCTTGGATTAAAATGATTCTGTTTGGTAAGACTGAAGAGTAGACAAATGAGCCTGGAAGCAATTCCAATCGTTGACTTTCTTCATCTTTAGGCAGCATTTCAAAAAATAAATCAATGAACCACAGAAGAACAAACCTTTTCTTAAAGAAAATTTGATTGATTTAGAATAGGTTATGGCTATTTATAAGCTGAAGATAAATACATGTGCTTTTTTCACACTTTTTGGAAATAAACTGTTTGATCAAATGAATAAAGACCTTTCCCCTTAATAAATCTAGATTATAAAAAAATATCAACAGTTGACTAGAATGTTTTAGTAACAACTTGTCATATTGATATAGGATTTCTAACCTCAGTTAGAAACTTCACTGGACTATCAGACCATAGACCGAGAATGAAATTTACATCCAAGAGAGCAAAATCATTACTAGGCACAAACCCTCCACTTCTTAGTTGCATCACTGTCTGAAATTGTGTGTTTTATTCACAAAACAGGAACAGGAACGAGGAAGAGGAAGGTGAAAAGCTATGGAGAACCAAAAAACTTTTTAAAAGCAGTTATTAGCTCCTGTCCCAAACGCACTATTATATTTTTAGAGAGGTATAGCAGTTAACTTTCTGAAATAAAGTCATGGCACAATACAAAACCACAATAATCAGGCTGTTTTATTCTGCAATAAACATTTATTTGCACAGTACATCTACCTAACAATCCTCTCATGTGCCCTCTGGTGGTTTCACAATCCAAGCGTGGTCTTCAGAACATACACAGGAGTTTACTCAGAAAACAGCTTGCATTGTTCCTCATCAAGGCTTGTCATTCTGTAGCTTTTGGTGACAGATAGTAAGGGTGGCTAAGCCAGCACTGTATTTTGGATGAGAAGTAGCTCTCAGTCATAGCCGTGGTGTAGCTAGCAACAACCTATACTGAAGTTACTCAAGATTCTTCTCATCTTTGTTCTGTCTCAGCAGTATGAAAAACAGCAACTTCTTTTCATATATTCTATAAAGGTAAACTCATTATTTACTAAAAAGCAGTCAACCTTATGGCCAGATATATTACAGCAAAACCAATAAAACCAGTAATGATAATTCCATTTAAAATTTCCAAGAGACGTTTCAGAAAAACTTCTGAGAATGTGCTAACCACATGAAAAAATTTTCTTCACAGCTTTTCTATTAATACATACACTCATCAACAGATGTTGTTCAGTACATTTCCTTACTTTGGGTTCTACTCAGGTCCAATTTTTCCTCTAATTTTTCCTGAATTATAGCGAAGTTTTATAAAGAGAAGAGAGAACCCTTTTTTCCCCTCTTTCTCCCCCTTCTGAAAACATAGCAAAATATCTGGGGATGGGAGGAAGTAGGGGTGAGAGAATACAGACACACAAATAATTATTCTTCAACATAGTTAAATAAAGTCTTACCATTTCATCTTTCTCCCACTTATCAGTGTTGCTCTTGTCCTGGTTTACTATGTAACCAGGAGGAAGCCAATTGACAGGGGGATCAAAAATTGACACCACCATTCGACTAGGCAGTCCTTTCTTTTTTCCAAGACGATACAAGTTACAGTTGCTGACCTTCAAGAAAAACATTTGGATCAAACACTGTAAACACAGCTTTTGTATAAATACTGCAAAACAAGCAAGCCAGGTCTTATACAATTAGGCATCTTCTCTAGTTTTCAAAAGGAAGTTCAGCTTTCTTAATATAGTGCAACCAACTTGCAGCAAAGCTACAATTTTAAAATTTTTTTTTTAAGGCCAAGCTTATTAGATGTGGCAATTTCAGTCAAAGAAATCTGATATATTAAATTCTCTTTGCAAAATAAAATTGCTACTTTAAAAGTAATAGTAAAAATAACCTATAAAACTGTGATTAATTACCAGTATTAATAATAAACAGTCAGACTAGATTTGAAATGAAGAATAATTGCTATTATGGACTGACTTAAACCTTGGCAGTAGAAAGTGTTAAAACAGTTCTGTATAACAAATCTTATTGAGTCATAATCCAGATGTTATTTTGATAGCCTCTAAAATTCTTTTAAAAATTTTAAAGGGTAAAGAGCTCTCACATAGAACACACACTTCCTTTTCCTTTTTAACTACCAGCTTCTGATATTTGCTTCTCATTTTAAACACATTTTCTGTGTTTTTTTTAAAGTCTTAAAATTTGAACCTGAATATTCAACCACCTACTTTATTTGAACTGTGCAATTTATTTAGCCCTCCTTACTTTCCAAGATTAAACTACTCAATCATTTAATTCTCAGTGTTGCATTTTATTAGAGGTAGACAATCAAATCTTTGGCACTTAGTTCAAGTTATCACATTATGTGGGTAATAAAAAAAAAAACAACCAACCATTCACATGATTGATTACTCCAGAGTTTGAGAGCAGCAGCATTAGAACTAGACTCTGCTTGCTAGTGTTTATATTTACTTTAAAATACCGTAAAGTTTGCATGCAACAATTCTGTAAGAATCTTTTGTTAATTTTTAATGTTCCTGTTCACGCTAAAATTTTTCAAGGGAAGTAGCTTATTGTGAAAAAACAAAAATGAAGGGTGAAAAAACTGCAACCTAATGCTCTGTGCTGCTAACTCTCGCAGCACAGAACTAACTTTCATCCAAGCTCTCCTGTTAAGAGTGTATATTCAATGCAATTCTAGTGTTCGGTCCACCAAATACCCACAACTAACACAAAAATTTAATTCTGTTTAGTCCTGTCCTTTCTAAGGCTGGTAATCAGCCAGTTTAGATTTCAAAATGAATAACAGAAAACAGTTTTGATCAATCACAGTTATGGCAACATTAATCCTGCAGTTCTGTATTTTTATTCCTAATATGAACGCCACCCAATACACAATTGGTAAAGCTGTAGAATTAAATCAATCTGCTGCCATTCAATCCTCTGTTACAGTATTTATGTGTGTGGCTTGTCACAGAATGCCTTTTACATAAAGTAACATAGTACATTGTTATTACTTACCTTTTTGCTTCTCATATATGACAGCCGTCCCTCATGAGCATCAGGGTAAGTGCAAAACAAGTAGGTTGTGATGGCATGCTTTAAAAATGAATCACCAAGCATTTCTAGACGCTCCAGATTAAATCCATCACTAGCATTTGAAAGAGTCAAAGCTTGAAGAATGAGACCAGGATTAGGGCCAAGAGTTTTTGAGGAGTACCCACTGGAAGGGTTTTTTTCAGAATCTGCTCTGTCTCTTGAAAGATTAATAGCTTTTGAAGTACTGGTCGTTACTGCCATTTTGGGGCATCCATCTGAGGTAGATCTGTTAGCATTTCCATCAAGGTATTTATTACTCAGTAGAGTACATTCATTGCTGGGCTTGGGCTGGTTCTCACTGCTGTATAAACTCTGAATGGGATATGAGGTAGTTGGTTGTACAGGTATTTCCTGCCTGCAGTAATTCAGCTGATTTCCTTGGCAAAAGTCTCTGTTAACTAAATCACAATTGCCATTGGCAAGATTTTTATTATAAGAAACACCATTAATTGCTGCAAGTTCTGCTGAGACATCAATTTGGAGTTTACTGGGTGACTCATTGAACAATGTTCTGTAACTCACAGACATTTGGTCATGGTTTTCTGCAGAAGAGGTTCTATTAGCACCTTGATGTGCAGCATTTTCAGGGACTACAATTGTGCTGTGCTTACAGTAATTCTCATTCTCTACTAAGGAGGAGTTAGGAATAGAGATGAAGGATTTGCTGTCAATAGACTTTTTCCATCCGAAGTCCAAGTTAGGATATCTGTAAAGATACACGCTGATTTTGTTAAAAAGATAACATTAACATGAGACAAGAAGACTACATGCACATACACTTTTAAAAGAAGCCATGTTCTGAAAACAACAGTGACCACAGCATCTACATTCATCATTTGTAATCAAGGCTTTTTAAACTATGTTTCACTGAAAACTGATGTGAGTTAAACAGTGTATCAGTTTTAAATTCATGCAGTAGTGGTTAAATGGAAAAATACATATTGAAAAAATACATGCCTGAAATCTGCAGGAAGTGATTTAACACCTACACCAGCATCAGTGGCTGTTTGAGCTCTTAGCTCCTCTGCTGTCAAAAGGCAGTGTAGACGATAAAGTATGCTGGGGAGACAAACTGCTTTTCTCCACAATGATGCTGGGATAGGATGTATAGCACAGAGCTCTGGAACCAGTATCTGGTGAGAAGAGAAGGGAAGGGAAGAAAATAATTTTATTTGTAAAGGCCGTTGTTAGATCACTTAAGAGAAATGCTACTTGAAATAGCTACTTCTGTTTTACCTGCTTATTCTGCAGACTTTCCCACTTTGCTTTCCTCTTCTCAGCACTGCTTAGTGGAAGTGCTTTCCCCTTCTGATTCAAATGGCGAGGAGTCAAAAGATTAAGTCTAAAAAACAAGTGAAAATACTTTAATGTAAGTACATTATTAATGAATAGCCTTTACTAACCTAAACTTTCTGAAGTGATGACTTCTTAGCATTCAACTGTAATTCACTGTGAAGTGACAGCACAGCTGCCTCTGGTAAAAGAAGTGGACTGAGGTTACAGTTGTTATAATGCAAATACCCCCAAAGAAAAAAATAATCAGTAATTATTTTGGAAACACAAGCCCTCAACTTTATCCCTCAATGTAAAAACAAAACAAAAAGCATTTTGCTGTCAAACTACAAACATAAGATATGATTGTTGTTACCTTGAAGATGTGTGGTCCACATCCAGCAGTGGCTGGTTGAGATTGGTCAGGTCAAGATTATACTTTGTTTTATAATATTCAGCAAAAGTTTCATATTCAGGGGAAGGGAATTTACTGAGTGGAGTAAGATCAGTGTATACATCAGCTACATAGAATCGATGAGGCTGATCAAAATTTCGATACCTAAAAACAAAATAAATATTTTGGCATATATTATATAGCTTTACAGTAAAGCTTATGCTACCATCTTCATGTTCTAATGCGGTCAGGTGACAAATTATGAAACAGCTCACTTAAGTTTTTGGGTTGTGGTTATTTTATTGTAAAAACTATTTGTTCAATTAACTGAAACACTAAATGAGAAGTCTGCTAAAAGGAAGGAAAAAGTCAATCTGTAATCTACAGAATTCCCTCCACAGAAACATTTATACTAAAAGCAGGACATACATCTTCAATATCTAGTACAAAATCAAGTTCGTCCTAACAATCTCGAATAAAGCCAGAATGCTTTACAGTGGCAACCTTTATTGTGGTCCTTGGATACTATGGTGACACACGTGCACAGGAAAACAACAATATGAAATCACAACAATATGAAATCACCGTTCAATGTTCAAATTTGCATAAGAGCTTATTTTGTACTCTGATCTGCTGCATCTGTCACTAATATTCTATTCAAATATCTACATAGACATTTCTAAATAAAATCAACACACTACAAATGAGGGGTTTTTTAGCTTTTCTCCAAAGAGAAAAATCAAGAAAACCGTATTTCCAGGCTGTCTGAACTTTATCTTTGAAGAACATGGAGGTTAAAGGAGCTTTCAGGAAATCCTTTTTTCTTACCCTATTCACAACAATGCCTATTCTGAAGAATTGAACCAGACCTGTACTAATACATGGTCACTGCATCATGCTTCCCTTGAGAGGCTTACAACCAAGCAGGACACAGAAGGACAAGCACGTATTTCCATCATTTTTATGTTGACTGAAAATAGAAGTACTTGAAATTATAAGATTTCTTAATGTAGAAAAGGTCAAAAAAGCTTTGCTTCTCCAAAGCCTAAATATTATCATATGGCAACTAATAATTCTCATAGAAGAGATGTATTCAGCCACCTATTCCAGACCCACCTCAAAGTAAGTAACTTTTTTAAAAAAGGGAGAAGGAAGAGAGGAAAATAATACTGGTTTAGGCACTGGGGCCAGATCTTCAGACAGGTGAAATACACCACAGATTCAATGAAATCAAGCAACTGTACTAATCTGCACCACTTATGAGCTCCTTCTACTAAATCTGATCACACGAAGTAACGCTTATATGATGGTCCATCACTACTGTTTTACACAAGCATTTGTTCCACAGTAATCATCAGCACATGTAGATACATTAAGAAAAAGAAAGAAAAAATAAGTAATGCAGATGAGGCTAAACCAAAGTACTAATATTTATCTTCCATATATATTCTGCACCTACTGTTGATTACAATATACTAGGTACAAACATAAGCCAGTCCATTTTCTTTTTTCACATCATGCCAAACACGTCATAGGGAATAATCAGGTCTCCATAAAACATACCAATTCTGGACAACTTTCCATATGCAACATAAAATCATGTAAATTTCTCCTCTAAATAACAGAAAGATTCTTTTAACTGATCTAATTAATTTTTCCACCTAACAAAAGCATACTTTTTTTTAGCAGGCCTTTGGTATGAAGTAATAGTCTTCATCTCCCAAATTAAACTGGGTTTCAGCAGGCCAGTTCTTGATGAAGTTGCAAAGTTATATTAGAATACCACACAAGTTTTGTGATGAACTCTTTTCCTAATAAAAAGGTAATGAGTCTTGGGAAGCTTAAACACTTAAATCCTAAACTATTCTTCAGTCAATAATTAATCTCATGTCTTTATATTATTCAAGCTACCACCAGACACTTCAGACTAAAACAATAAATTTCTTACAGGCAATTTTTGTCCAGATAATAACATGCCATTATTACAAGTTTTTATATAAATACAACAGGTACATACCTAAAACATGTATACTGTACTCACCGTGGAATGATAACCGCATCCTGGTAATCTTCTAACTTGAAAATAAAAGGCATTTCTTTTGTATACTGTGTACTAGGAATGCCTGTACGTGCCTCGGATTTCTCAATGTCTTCCATAAACTTAAAGTCAATGTCCAAAGTGCTGGAGTCATCAACTTAAAAAGGAAAATGCATAACCCAGTTATTTATGGGAATGTTTTCTGGGCCGACTTTTTCTGGGAAGTTGTAAATTATAGAATTTTTTAATTCTATTAATATATTCGGTTATTTAAAAGAAACAAAAAACAACTTTAGACACTTATGGAATCAACTGAAACCTACTATAGATCAACTCACACTACTATGTTAAAAATAATTTGTGAAGAAGTAATAAAAATATGACTGGCAAATTTTCATACTACCACATACAGTTTTCTTCTACTGGTAACACATGAAATTTAATATGAACATTAAAAAATAACTAAAGAAATTCAAAGTGAATATTAAAAAAAACAAAAGCTATGTTCTTACCAACATTAAGAGGTAGAACACAATAGGCTGAATCAGCTTCTGTGGGTTTGAACTCTAGTGCAGGTTTCTCAAGACGAAGAATATGTGAAAAAATGTACTGGTGAAGTCGTGTTATCAGCTCAAGCATTTGCAGAGACAGAGTGAATCCAGATTTCTTAAGCTCAATAGATATTGTAACCTCTCCAGAGCGAGTATACACAGGAAAGTGAGGAATCTAAATAAGAACAAAAAATCAAAGAGAATATCCAGAATAAGATTACAGAAGCTCAGTTATTCAGGTTCAGAAGCAGAACTAGCTTGACTGCACAACAAACGATCACAATTTTTACCTTTGATGAACTTCCATTATATATCAGAATCTGAAGGCATAAAGAATGACTGGTATTTTTTTAATACTTCACCTTCTGTTTAACAGCTCTTTATATAAGATCAAGTAAAACCAGAAATATTTTGCATTACAGAGAAATAGAAAATATATTTTTAAAAAAAACCTCAGCTGAGTCTCATCCACAGAAAACGTCTATTAAATTTTTTCCTAAGCATGCCAATTTTAATTACAAAGACCTATTTTTTTGTGCCACTGCACTCTGGGAATGCTGAGAGGACTTGTTACTATAGCTTTCATGTAAACAAGGTAGTGCTGCAGGTGATCTCTCTACTGATATATCACTCCTATCATAGCTCATACAAAGGATGAGCATTTTGAATCTGCTGCTGCAACATAATAAATGATGAAGATGCAAAACAACAGTTTTTCAAGAGACTGTTCCATCACTAAAGGCAGAAAATTAAGTGGTGACTGAACTGGATGGGTATTATCATTTATTTACTGGAAGTTATTTAATATAATCAGTACTTAAGGTTGTTTCCAACTCTTCAGTCTGGTGGTGGGGATTATGTGGAAAATGACAGATTGTAAGGCATATAGAAAAAGGAGCTAGATGAATTACCTGAGGTATAGGTTTGGCTGTCAATATGCCAAAACATCTTGTGGTATCCTCAGGAGGATATAGCTTTCGTCTCCTGAAGTTGAGCTCATCAGGTAGAGGAGTCGTTAACACCATTCCTATTACATACAAGTAACAGGGCTGATCTGGTTTGGGATAACTATCCCTCAAACACTCCGGAATCTAAAAATATTTTTAAAAGGCAAAAAACCACATTAACATGACAAAAATCAGCACAATTCACTTAAACACTATTCACAGAATCAGCTTTCATACATTTATTTGGACGGGTATTACTGAAAATGAGGAATAAAAATTAATAAGAATTTTTTTTTTTCTTTCTAAACCAAACACATATGGTCAGCTGCCTAGTGTGGCTGCCACAAGTTCCATCCTAACACTTGTGCCCCAAGGGAGCACAATGCTCCCTGATCTTCCTGTTTGCCAACAGGCAACTTCCATTGCATTCCTAAACTTTCCTCACATCCACCTTGTGTTAGAAATACAAGTCTAACCATAGGACACAGACAACACTTGACTATAAATATAAACGAGGTCTTGATGCCAATTTCTGTATTTAGCCAGTAACTCCAGAACACGTTATATGAAGCATCTCTGGACCTCAACAGCAGAAGGTGTGTGTGTAGGGGGGGGGAAGCCAAACCCCAAACAAAAAAAAAAAAAAACCCACAACCAAAGGAAAAACATGCAGGCACAGAAAAATATTCCATCCCAGCTATTCAATTTTCATAGAAGGTTGGCTGAATTTAGAGCTACATTTACACGGATTATTTTCTCCATCAGAACTGTTTAAAACTATCAGAAATGTTTTTATACACTTGGGACAAACACACAGAATTCAATACACTGCCCATCTGCCCAGGCACTACACAAGTTTTCGAGCTTGCAGATGTGAATACTCACAACAGCCACAAGCATTTTTAATTCTGCTGCTTATATCTGTGATAGACTTAAGAAACATGCTTTATGTTTGTTAGGAGTTCATTATTTTGCAGGTTTCAAAAATGATCCTCCTATTTATCTGAAACTAAATAGCAATACATGTAGTCCTAGATTTTAAAATTATACTGTGGCAACACTATGGCCTTGGCTTAATGGAAAATTACTCATAAGTTTAATAACTATATTAAGCCCAAGAGGACCTTGTAGACCTTAAACATTTGCCAAAGTTTCTTTTCCAGATGTGAAAACCTGGGACAAAAACAAGGAAAAGTATTCTTGGATTCTGCATTGAAACAAATGACCTAGAAAGAACGATGCATCACTTGACAAATCAACTCCTCCAAATGCGAGATAACATAGCTGTGCATGTTCTGATACACCCATATTCCAAAAATCACTTAGTGAAGTTAAGAGGACTGAAGAAGCACCAAGAAACACTGCACAGGGATTTAAACTGTTTGCGAAGTTTTGCAAAAAAAAGTGACTTACAGTCACGTCCTCTATAATGTATTTTGTGATACCACATTATCCTTTTCTCAGCTTTCCCAATACCGATTATTTAAATTACTAATAAAACTGGGGCATGTGGAAGATGCCCAGAATGGAATCATAGGCTTCCACCACAACTAAGGCTGTACACGCATGTACAAGACAACACTGTACACTATGGGTACACATTCTGATACTGCTACACGTGACTAAAGCTGTATGTTGTTTTCTGAAATGCCAAGATGATTGGAAGCTATGATGCAATCTATTCAGATTTCCTGTCCTCTTCGAAGGGCCTTAGATAGAACCTGTAATATATGCAAGGGAAGGAAGGTGGATTCCAGAGTAGTTACAAAATACTCTGACAAACTTTGTCTCCATTTTCTCTTAGTTTTGAAATATTTGATGTTACCCAAAAATACAAGTCCAATTTTACAAATGGATGTGACTGAAACCTCTTGTAGCAGATCTAAGAAGCTGCTTAAGGTATTTACTACACCTCTGCATTATTATGTGACTCCTTTAACATATTAAGTACAACATTTAGAACTATTTTAAAGTAACAAATATTAAAAGTATACTTGTTTGATGTTTTAAGATTTAAAGAAAAAGAAATCTCTGTGTTTATCACCTGGCAGACAACTACAATCCCCCGGGCATTTCCTTCAATTTTCAAGTACCTGTCTGGAAAGCCAGTAATTTTTCCTTTGCTCTAGTATATTCACCAGAGAACTTAATTTTTAGATTATTAACACAAGACAATTTTTCCTCCACGTTCTTTCTCTACTAGGCAAATACAGTCAACAAGCTTTATGGTACATTCTTTGAACTACAGGCATTCAAGTTTCCATACAGTTAAATTGTGCACTTCCACTATAAATGCAGGATTTGCTGTAAAAGATTCTTATCAGATAAAATTAAGAGAGGGAATTTTATCTTCTTATCACTACATGAAGCACTTCATTGAAGGTGTAGACAGCAATGAGTGATACTAACTGCTTTAGGATAGCACTGTCTTCGTTTTGTAGAGCCTGGCCTTCCTGGGACACTAGTTTCTTCTTCGTCATGTAAATCAAGCTCCTCCTCGTATTTAACCGTTTCTTTACCAACTGGCATCAAATGATCATCCAGTTCACCTGATTATGAGAGTACAAAAAAACAGCATCATGAACATCAAATCTGGGTTTCTTCAGATACTACAACTAGATGTGATTCCTCATCCTGGGTTGTATACCCAGCAACTGAAATACACACTTAATCATTTACATCAAGTTATGCTGAGAAAGAGAGTACAGTTATATTTTGGTGTCATTCTAAAAAGCTAACCACTACTGCTGAATGTGCTATCTCAACACTGAGATGAGCCATCACAGTGTTATTCTTGGATACACTTGATGGCATGAACTCAGTGATCCAAAGTTTTAACTCAGACAGGAAAAAAAAATACAAACTCCAGATCTTTTTTTTTTTTTAAAATGTATCTTAAAAGATACATAAATACATCTGTACTTCATCAAAACACCCTTTACATGGAATTCTTTAAAACATTCCACCATAATGAATACACTCCCTTACACTTCTTAGGGATGAGAACTGAAATAATCCTGCAATGTCATACTTCCAGTAGGGAATGCAATAAATTTAGGGCTGTGTGTTTTATATTTTAACTTATAACTCACTTTAAAAAAACAAGATATTTTTTGGCTCCAGGATGCAGTCCCTGACCTACAATCAAAACCTTCTACAGAACAAGTCTCCCTTCCCCTTTATTGAGTATATCCAATGTCAAAATGTGCACGTCTTCTTATTAATGCTGCCTTTGCTGGTTTAGACAAAATATGTTAAATAACAAGATTCCCCTGGAAAATTTAAATTTAGCTTACATATTGATTAAGATAAATTAGTAAGTGTATGAACACATGACAAATCAAGGCAAAAAGAAAGGAAGCTATGTTATATGGCTATAGCAGAAATGCACATATATGTGTAACATCCACACCGTGTTCAATCTCTCATTTATAAAATATTCTTTACCAAAGAGGTGTTATTTTTCCAGCACTTACCAATTTTGTGAAGTTTTTCACAGCAAATAAGAGCTACAACTCTTTCAGCTAGTCTTGCACAACTCATTGGAGGACCCTATAAACATTTAAATAATTTTTAAAAACTCTGGTTGATTAGACCATTACTTATTATATATGTCACAAATAATTAATTTAACACAAATAGCTTAGCAAAACTTTGTAAAAAACTACGCTGCTTACAGTTTTGTGAAGACGCTCAGGCTTAAAATGCTTTTCACAGAAGCCAAAGTTATGTTTTTGAACTTGTTATACCGGTGATAAAAATCGATAAAGGATGTTTTTTTACAACTGATATGTGAATATGTGGAAAAAAAACAAGGCACTGGGAAGTCTAAGTATTATTGCCTTTGGAATAAACAGCAACTGCTAGAAAACACATTCTAACAGATACAAGCAGGGTTTTAAATACAGTAAGAGCACAATACAGGAAAAGAAAGGTCATGTTATTTTCTGTAATAACAATGAAACTATTCTAGAAACAGCACAGAAATCTCCATCAACATACTAACTTATTTCCATGTTTTTCCTTCCCCAAATACCTACAACAATTGAAGCTCGAAGAGGTGAGTTGATTGGCAGGTACAGAGTCGAGTAAAACGTATGATCAGGTAGTTCTCGGGTTTTACACTTGGGAGCTAGGTGTGTAAATGGATCACTTGGTAATCTAGCGCAGTACCTAAGTCGACAAAACATTTTACAAATCATGAAAACCTGAAAATTGAAACCTACATATTTCATTGGTATCTTGCCTTACTAGTGTAAATGCTACCGATGATTTCAGGCCACACTGCAAGGGTGTACTGTTGCCACACATTCAAATAACTGTAGAGCAGAAGACCGCCAAGTCTTTTACTACAGAGGTGGTCTCCAGAAAGCTGATTCCAAGGTTATAATGACGCACAAGATTGTTCCATTTCAAGTACCACAGTTTGCCTTTGTCTTTAATTTTATGACTTTACTGCTGTCCTGTTCTCCTACTGGTCATGCTTCCCACCTGAATGGTGGCCTCACCTGGACTGCACTTGCTTTCCTCTCTCCCAATTTGGTATCAAATGCAAATGTGTTGATGTTCACAAAGACATAAACTTCATAGTAATTCCTAATGTCCCACAAGTAATATAACCATCTGCCAGCTAACCTTTGAACCATCTACCATTAACATTCTTTGAATTTGACTGCTTTTCCAGGTTCTATGGCCTGCATCTTGAGAAATTGGCTACTCAGGTACTATGGCAACTGCACTGAAAGCTTTACTTCAGTTTATGACATACACTGCTTATCCCCATCATATCATCATAAAAGAGGCAATAGGGCTGGTCAGGCAAAATGGCCCTCTACAGCTGCTCAAACTCCCTTTTTCTTTATGTGCCTGGAAACAGCTTGCATAAGGACTTCAGTCATATTCCATATGACTAAGATAAGATTGACCAGTCTATAGCTCTTTGGATCTTTTATATTTTTGAAGTCTTTGTATTTACCTTTCCCTGTCACTGACCTTACAAAGATACTATCTAACTTGCTCCCTTGGAGGTGTACCACCTTATCTTGTGGAGTTGTATTATGTGCAGCTTACATGACAACAGACAGCTATCATGTATGTGAATTTTAGAACCGGAAGATTTTACTACTACAGTTTTAAGAAACCACTTTTTTCTTTTTAAAGCTATCTTGTCAAGAGCAAACAAAATCTTACTACCAATTCTGAAACTGAATGTTTTTAGGGCAGTTTATAATTAAACAGGAATTGGTATTACTAAAGTTATCATCAGAGCTAGAACCTCCACTGGATAGTGTCAAAAATCAAACTATCTTTTCAAACACTGCTGTGACCACTTTCTTTGGAGGAGAAGGTCCCATAAAGATCCCTAAGACGAAATGTACACAATGCCACAGTCTATGTTTCCAGATTCTGAGACAGACCAAGACTTTGGTCAAAGACAAAAAGAAAAAAATTAGTATGCTCCTTACCTATTTATGTGTCCAATAGCAGTGTTAATAGTAACTCTTGGACTGTTCTCATCTGGCCTTAACACATAGGGTGGAAACACATCATCATCATCAACAACTGATTCAGTTTCGGTTTCATTGGTATCAACAGATTTTGAGCATTTGTTTCTGAGGATCTTAACATTTCAAAAACAGAACATGATGAGACATTTTTTCCTTGACAGAAGTCCTATGACAAATTTAAGAAAATGAGGCTTTTTTTTTAATCATACCTTCTCAATTGCTTTGTATGTCTTAAGATCATCTTCAAAACTTTTGATTTTGTCTGTATCCGCTAACATGATGTAATTAGAAATTGGTGCTCTAGCTCTTCCTTTTGACTGTACATAGGAACGATACTCTGTGGGTAAATCAAAACGCACCACCAAGTTGCATTTTGGTATGTCAACACCCTCTTCTACAATACTAGTAGCAATAAGTAGATTGGTCTCATGTGCTCGAAATTTTCTAAGAACCTGCAAAAGTAATGAAGAAAAGTTTGAGAGAATAGTCTGAGACCTGTTTCCATCATCAGATTAATCAAAAGCCAATAAAAACAAGGAAAGTAGATCAGATATTCCAAACTTGTCTAAATATGCAAATATAAAACTAATTTTTTAAAAATTCTTTCCAGAAACAGAGCAAGACTACTATTCATTAGAACACGCAGATTTCTGGGAATCAAACAGGGTATGTGGAGTTACAGGAGTCCAGGAAGCTCCACAGCCACTAGCAATGGAAAGGAACCCATCTATTTACATGTAATTTTTCATCTACAGTATAAAAAAAAAAAATTACTGCTTTCAGGACAGCACCTTTTCCAATCATTTCTGAAGTTGAACCATCCTTGAGAGGGGGGAAAGGAAGTACTTGAGCTGATACTTTTGGTATTTACACTGCTAAGCAATACTAAGGAAGAGTTTGCAAATGGGCAGGGGATCAGAAGCGCAACCCAGCTGGGGCTGAGGGATAAATACATTTGCTTTCAGAATTATTTGTATGTGAAGCCAAGTGAGGTCAAAATCATGGGGGGTTATATTCATATCATTTAAGGATTTGACAAAATCACTGTTAGCAAAGATACATACTAAAACCAGCTTAACTGTTGAAAATGTCAGTAACCTTGATTTTCTTTACAGTATTACTGTACTACTACTAACCCAAAGCAGAAAAAAATAGATGATCTGACTAAGTACAAGACAAGATTTTACATGAAGTTTTAATATGAGTAAAGTAACATAGCAATGTCTCTAAACATGTTATTTTTTTAATGAAGAACATCTGTATCTCCAATAAGTATGCCTACTCAAGCCAACGGTATTCCCTGAACTTCCAATGACTGTGTCCCAGCCTGACTGCTGGTTTGTGTTGTTTTTAAAGATACCCCCCCCCCCCACACACACAAAAAGGTTCTTAAAGTAGTTAGTTTCAGTTGGTTTTCTTGAAGTTACCTCTTCCTGCTTTCTGAATTCTACTTCCATCTGCTTGTTGCGAGGCTGATTTTTGCCAATGCCATGTCCAGTTATAAAATTGCTACTGATGTAAGCCAGTTCTGGATCTTGCTTGCCAGCTTCTTTTATCAGCCTAAAAATATTACATATGTTTTTAGAAGTCACACAACCCAGAAAATGGAAGACCAACATTGAAAGAAAATATGGAAGCATGACAATTAAGCCATGCTAACACACACACTGACTAAACCCACTAGTTTTATTGTCCTCACACAGGTCTTCGATAGAAGACAGACTGCATATATACATGTCAGAAGCTGCATACGTTACACGTTTCAGATCTGTCACGGTAAACCCAGATACTTTTAAACTGATTATAGCTCTAAGGCTCCCTGTTGTTAAAGCACCCTACTCAAAAAAGCTTTAGTTAACGTCATTTCCTGTAAATGATGACTTGTTATAGCAAAAAAGACCTGTAACTGCTCCCTCCACAATGTTTCCTCAATAGAGTAAGTTAACTTTTAGGTTAAAACGTAGATTTCTCCTTAATGTCAGAATACATCTTCTGTTCAGGTATACTAATGACAAAATATTGACCCGTTTTTTCTAGAGTGATGATCAGCTCATTTGTTATTTATTACTTTTGTAATTAATCCATATGTATCTACAACTGCGGGATTTAATCAAATTCTTTAAAAGTAACACTGAACAGAGAGATGAGGATCATCCATGCATCCTTCAGGTTATGGCATCAGAAAAGTCTGGATTTTGTAGTGTCTAGATTTCACAGACAAGGGAAAAGATTGCTCATATAAATACCGCACTGCATGTAGAACTAGGTATTTATGGATTTAAAAGCATAATTACATTGTGCCATCAAAGTAACTCTGTTGCAGCATCCCTACCTGATCTGTTTTCAGCATAGACAGAATCTGAGATTTCTCAATGCTAACAGGTTTTTGAGGACTAATAAGAGTCAAGGGATCATATACAAAAAAATTGCATCCCTTGCATATCTTGCTACAGACACCCCGGTATCACTTTGCTCATCCATCATGTGCTCCCCATACTCTCTATGCTCCTCCAGCAGTAAGTCACACACCTCTCAACTACAGCTCTACCAGTTTTGCCTCCTAGATCATGGGTGCCATGCCAGTCCCCAGCTATGTGCCTACCACCTGCCCTGTAAGCTGCTGCCAAACCAGATGGATAACAGTAAAGTTGTTCTCGCTCTTTCTAGCCTTGGAAAAATACTTAAGCCTCTCCCCTATGTCTTGTCACTTTTAAACAAATGTTTAGGGGAACATAAAAAGGTTTGAAGACTTCCTTTCTCTGCAGTCTGTTAAAACTGGAATGGACAGGAGGCAAAGGCAAGAGAAAAGTGGCAAATAGCTTGGTATCCTTATGGAAACAGACTAGAGCAAGCCTCCTGTACTAAAAATGCATGTGATTTGTTAGAGAAAGGCTATACTGAGTCACATCTCTGTGCAGTCTAGGCTGGAGACAGACATACTAATAGCATATGGGTTAATAACTCGACAAAACCCCTAATTATTATTTTTATACTTCTGTTGCCATGTGGCATTTCTGTCAAGCTATACAGCTTCAGTCTGAGTGCCAACTAAACATTTCAAACATTTTTACTGCATTTCATTTCTTACAGAAATGGAAAATTAAAGCCATCTGAATAAACATTTCACTGTGCACATCTTTGGCAAGTTCTTGAGAAGCATTCAAGTTTTTCAACCTTGTGGTTAAAGTAGTATTATTAGTGGTAGGCAACAGGTGGTATTTTTCAAACAGATACAAAACCTTCTGCTTTCAGATCCCTAAGGGAGCTGACAGGCACTCACAGGAAAATGGAAGGAAATGGGCCTTAAAAAATCTCTTCTCTTCTGAAAAGTAGCTTCTAGGCAACAAAGCTCAATTGTAAATAAAACTGTGAAATACTTCATCAGTTGTATATAATAAGAACCAAAGCATAGATTTTTATTGTTTGTTTAGGTTTTTCTTCCCTCGAATTTCTAGTATTTACAATGTCTGCACCGGCTGCTGCTAAAGATCCCTAAAGAAAGAGATTACCTCTAACTGCCGCTTCAGAGAATTTCTATCCAATTCTCCCACAAAGCATCAATTTTGCCCTTCTCAGTCATCATGGATTTCTTAAAATGGAATTCTCATCTCAATTCCTACCATATTAAATATATTTCTTTAAAAATTATACTTCTGCTTTAACTTATGTATAAAGTTGCGTACTGGAGCACTGGTGCTGAAAGGGTTTTGACATACTAATTCAAACACTCATGGCTTCCTTATTTGGGAGACAGTTTTCCGACCCATACATACCGCATAAGCATAGACAGTCAGCAGAGGCCCTTGAGCTAAATCCACTCAACTGAAGTGAGCCTACAGTGAGGTTCTTCACTGGACGCTTTTGTCTTAATTCCAACAGCTCAGGTCTGCTGATCATCCAGGTAGTTTGAAACCAGGTATGTGACACAAGGAAAAGGACCATTTTGAGTCTGCTAGCTAGCTTTCAGAACTGGACAAAGTGTTACATGTAGCTTTATTTTTTGTTGCCAATATCCTGTACCAAAGGTGCCTAAAGCTCAAAGATGGCATAATTTGGTTACCTATTCAATCTACGATATCATATTCTGTCAGGTTCAAGAGCAGGCTAGAATATAGTATAGCACATAAATCACAGTCTGTAACAATGCAGAGTGGGAAAAGTATCATTTAAATTGCATTCATAATTTAAAAGCAAAGAAAACAATTTAACAGTTCTGTTCACTCTCTGTAGGATACTGAAACACCCATTTCAGCTCAACAAAGATTTATCAGAATCTGTTACTGTTATTTCTTCAGGAGTTATTAGCAGAACATGTACATTTCACTGAATGGCTTTGTTTGCCTCATTTAATTATGTAAACATATTTAAAAATGCAGAAGAGGCAAAGAAAAAAGTTGAAGTTCACTAACACCACACAGCCGAGTCTGCAAATCAAAGAATATTTTATGCATCCAGACTACCAACTCAGGCAAAAAGGTAGCAACAGAAGGGTCATATTCAGAGGTATCCAGAATGCAATAAACAGACTGCACACATCATTTAGCACAGTATCAAAACTCCTACCAACCACCAAAAGCCAAGATAGGTGAATAAATTAGATATAATTTTTGGTTTGCAGCAAATAGCATTTAACAATTGTTATATATAACCAACATGGACCACATTCAGGAATATGAACTGATAAGAAACTGGAGTATTGCAAAGTGTACCTTGGCAAATATTCCAGAGTTCCTATTTTTCTTGGTAGAGACCATAAGGAAGTGCATAGCATTTGACTGAACAGGCGTTTTATAAAAACCCATCGTTAAAGTAGTAAAGTGGTAAATCTTAAAGAGGTATTTCTGCAAGGGCACATTAGATTTTCTGTAGACTTGGATCACATAATAACATGATTTAGTAAGGTAAAGGTAACGTTTCCACAAGTATTGCACTCAGTGGGTTAGAGAAGTTTCCACTATCAACTACAAATGTAAATTTAAAGACTGATTAAGACAAATCAGTATATGGCTATTTTACAGTAGTGTTTCATATTGTGCATTCCAAAGGAATCGGATTACAATTCAGATCCAAACCAAGCCCATGAGCACCATTTTCAAAGACACATGCCCTTTCTATCTACCTTGCATACACTTAGCCTGAATTATAGGGGTTTTTTGGTACTCTTTATACAGATCCAGTATGATCTCCTAAACCAACTTTATTTTAAAGTTCTGAAAATACAAGGAAATCCCCTACATATTCATGATAGTAACATCCATGTGCTGGAAGCTGAGTCTGCCTCTTTTCTTTTTCGAGTATTTTTTTTAAAGAAAAAGCTTTACCTATTTAGAACAACTGCTGTGTATCTTCTTTCCACAAAAATAATTCCACATAAAATGTTAGTAAAGGGAGATGGAAAATTAGTCTCTGGCTTCTCTTTCTCCTCAATTTCTTCATCCTCATCATCATCTTCAGAATCACTCCAGGATACGTAATTATCCTGATTCCTGTTGTTATACCATTCAACACTTTCAAACTGCTGCCGTTCATAAGGTTTATATTTGCGCAAAATTTCAAGCAGCTTTATTACTTTTGGGGTTACAAATTTCAGGTCAAGTGAGGCAGGCGAGAAGTGCTCTTCACAGAGTGCATGTATTTTCCTTAGGAAAGTGTCTGTAAACAATAAAAATTTTCTGTGCAGCTCCTCTTGTTCATGCTTGATATACTTCTGCAGCTCTCTCACCATCATCCCAGCTACCTTATCTGCACACCAGGGTCCCAGAACAACCAACACAGCTCGACAGTCTGACAATATCTACAACAAATGAATTTAAATGTCAGTTCAAAAGTACACTCATGAACTACTCATTTAAGGCTGGAAACTTGTTTCTCATATAGCACAATCTTTGTAAGGATTATGACAATTGTTTCATTATAAAAATACTTAGATACCTGCTTTTGTTATTTAAATGACCTTGGGAACTTTGGTGTTTCTAGTGGAGTACCTTCTCCCCTGCCCTCCGCTAATTACTATACATTTGTACTATTTCTGAATCTCAAGAAAAACAGCATTTAAAGAATCGGTAGATTTTTATAGAACAACAATTTTAAATTGACTTTCAGATAATCACACTAAAAAGGAGAATACTTCTCCAGGCAGCTGGATAAACAGCAGAATAATAAAATAAATGCTTTACTGGGCACGTTTACTTTCCTTGTTACTGATACTTGCCAGGGTTTCAAACCTATCTAACCAGAGTTGTAGAGTGCCCTTAGGGGTTTAAGTAAGTTTAGCAAGTTTAGTTTCTCAAAGGAAAAAAAATCAGGGGATTGTATGTGTGCATGGAATAGGAAAAAGAGAGAACTAAACCCTACTCACAAGAGTACAGCACAAGCACTTGAGTACCATCAAGATCACATGGCACCTTGTTTCCCTTGAAGGGTCAAATGGCCAGACAAACCAGGAATCCAGAAATGGGGTTCAGTAATAGTCTTTTTAATAGTATTATCAAAGAGACTCATGATTTAGATGTACTGTTACAACAGATGAACTACACCAGAACTTTAATGGCCAGGATGATAGAGCTTTCAGTTGCTGCTTTAATTCCTCTTCTTTCTTCCCCTCTGTGAGGAAGGATCCTCCATGAGGTTTGTTAGCTGTAAGGCTCAATTAATTAAGAACAGAATTTATCTGAATTAATTGTAACTGCATATACAGGCTTTATGCTCCCCAGTGCCAAGAAAAAAAGGCACTGAAAACGGATTGCATTTTCTTAATACAGGTGCCTCTATCGTTTTGGAGAGCTACAGAATCAGAACAAGCACAGAGTGTTATTTGTATTAGATGCAGTTAATCCACTTTTCTAAACTATGCAAATCCTGGTGACTGCCACCAACTGCCAACATTCTGTATGCATTTTAGCCCATTACCTATAGGCACAAATGTAAATTGGTACAAAATAAACAGGATTTTTTCCCACGCGGCTGTGATAGGCTGCCTTATGTATCAAACTTCCTTCTCAGGAGTTGGAAGGGACCTTGAAAGCATCTGAGTACTGGGTTTCTACATGTTAAAGGAAACTTTGGACTGAAGAAGAAATATGTTCAACTTCTTCAAGGACTATTACAGAAGCATGACTTGCTACTGACATCTTGTTAAACAGAAGCTTCCATACCTACATAGCTGTACCTCAGGATGCAATTCCAAACCACAGAGAGAAAAACACCTGCCTGGATCCCATGTGTGACAGGTCCCTGCTCAATACAGCATGCCTTCTGGACTCTTGTCTGACATCTCACATGCCAACATGGGGGCAAACTCAAGAGAAAGTCAAGAGGCAAGCTTGAGGTTCAGATTCCATTCCAGCAAGGTGTGGTACTAACCCAGTATTTTTGGGCTAGTACCACTAGCTTGGGTTTTAAAATTGTAGGTCTATGGCTGGAATTTTTGCCCTAATTCTTACTTTATCATCTTTTAACCACCTGGGTACAGTTTTTTCACATACTTCATGGGGCATTATTTCCTCTTCTGTCTTTAGCTATGCAAAGGTTATGGGAGATCATGAAGATAATGACCCACAACATCAGGGTGCTGAATTAATTTACTGCCTTAAGCAAGTCTGAACATGAATTGAGATGTTCAATCCATATGAAATTCTAATCAACAGCTGACATCCAAGCCCCATTCATTTATGGAAAGACCTGCACTATTAGTACAAAAATCACAAGCCCTTTTTTCTCAGATACTCAAGGCTAGTTAGTTTACAGTTTCAGTAATATAACATACATGCCAAGGAAAAACAATAGTAAGATTTCTGTTCCCAGGTTTTTCAGAGCTTAATCACAGAATCATAGAATGTCAGGAGTTGGAAGGGACCTTGAAAGATTGTCTAGTCCAACCCCCCTGCCCAAGCAGGATCACCTCCTTACCTGCTTAGAAATTAATGTAGAATCTCTTTCTTTTGAATGTACAGATATGTTGCAGTCATTTAGAAAAGCAAGCGCTTCATCCACTTCCTTCAATAGCCTTCCATACAACCCACTTTTGTCAGTATATGGTCCACAGTCTACAACAATCTCACACGGCTGAGAAGTATATCTTAATTGAGGGCAAAAATCAAGTTAAACACAGCTTCTGAAAGTCAGATCTATTTCAGCCTGTTAAGGTTACGCAGCAAGTAACAGCAACATGAAGTGTATTCAAGTATATTTCTTCCTCCTCCATGAAATATTAATCATGAGTAGTTACATGGTAAAAAAAAAAGAAGTCCATGAAACAACTTCATCCTAAAATACTACTCTTTCTAAAACACACCCTAAAAGGAGGTTAATATCACTATCTTTATTTCAGATACTGGAAACTTTAAGGCAAAGCAAATCACTTTTACTTGACCATCATCATCACTTTTAGTTTTCCAAAAAGTACTCTCTTGGTATGCCAAACAAGTATGATCCACATAATGTAAATTTAGGTTTATATATGGACTTCCACAAATAATTACTGTTCCTACATCGAAGAACTATGAGTCATAATTTCTTAAACGCAAATGGTTCACACAAGTTCAGAAAAATGCATTTAAAAACCATCCATAAAACACCCATTCTAGAACATGAAATAACCATTTACTTTGTCTGAAACTCAGTTTATACAACAGAATACATCAAGAAAATGACATATGAATCATTTCACACTAATTTTCCCCTATAACAAATCATTGCATTATCACCACCTTTTTTTAAACAACATTCACAAGTTTCTACATTCTGTGGGAACATAAAGGAGAACACCCACTTACTGTGCTACTTAAGTATTGTTTTTACCTCTTCCTCATCTTCATCTACGTTTCATCAGCCTCTAAACCCAAGCCACTCATTTGATGAGGCAACACCAAAACATGTCCCTTCTCTAACATTAGGAAATCTTGCACTGTGATGTTGCAACACATTCTAAATTACACAGCAGCATTATGACATGCACTAAGCACAAACCAGTTACTCTCCAAATATAAGAAAAATTGCATTTTACTTGTGTTTTACAGATTTGCATTTTACAAGTTCAGAAATGTGTTGTGCACTGTGAATTTTCTATGTTAGTGGAGTGTTGTGATTTTGTTTGGCTTGGTTGGCAGTTTTGCTTTTTTGGGATCTTCAGTTTTGTTGGGTCTTTTTTCTACATATAGGAAAGATGTACTTCAACAATGGTTACTCAAAAAGCAATTTAGCATTCCCTTCCCACTCAAAATGTATTGGCATGGCATATGCATGAACTTCCCTACAATTTAGAAGAGGAAATATTTCTAACAGCTTATTCCTCTATCCAAAATGAAGATGGAGGCCTTAATTTAATAGCCATAATGTATAACATACCTGTCTAAGACCACCAAATCAGTTGCAGTTTCAGCATTGCTCTTTAAAATTTTCTCCAATTGCTGAATCTTCTCCTCTAACTCAGCAGGATCACATTTCCCATTTAAAATTGAAGCTGTTAATCCCAAGATTCGAGGACATGATGGATAATCCTCACAGATCTGCGAAGTAAAAGGAGAATAAAATACATTAGGACAGTTATCCTGCAAATCTGCCATCAGCCTCACAAACTGCAAATTTAGATGTTTAATTGGAAACCAGCATTTCAATAGCAGGCACTAGAAAAGGAACCAAATGTTGAATAAGCATTTTCTATTCTATTGAATGGAAGTTAAACTACAAATTGAGCAACATTTAACAGCAATTGTCTTCAAAGATAAATACTTACAATGTGGAAAAACATGAAGAAATAAACAGCACTGTATAGAATTATATCCCTGCCACATTTATACCACACATCATGACACTCCCATGCCCTGTAAAAACTAAAGCATCACCTGAAAAAAAGGTCTAAGTCACCTGCTCTGGTGAAACTTGAAAAGAGATTTGGAAAGACATCTATTACACAGGTTCCTCATATTTATAATCCAAATACTATGTGGAGCCAAAGAATACAAGTTGGACCACTGGAGGTTCTGCACTGATGTGATGAAGAACTTAATGGTAATGGTGACAGAGCACTGGAACAGGCTGCCCAGGGGGGTTGTGAAGTCTCCTCTGGAGACATTCAGGACTCATCTGGATGCCAACCTGTGTGACCTGCTCTAGGGAACCTGCTTTGGCAGGGGGGTTGGACTCGATCTCTGGAGGTCCCTTCCAACCCCTACAATTCTGTGTTCTGTATTCTGTAATATCCCGAAAGAGCCGTACAAACATCTTTAGAAATCAGCATTATAACAGAAAAAAAAATTAAAAAATTAGCACATCCCATTCCCAAACTCAAAGATTTTAAATAAACTTACAAAATTATCCATAATTTTAACTTCCCTTCTCTATTAATGCCAGATTTTTTCTTTACATCCCCACTGTATTTTACAGTAAATACACTATTTTTCTATCCCATAGTATCACTTAAGCCTTAACTCATTACAGTAACTTCAGTGACAGAACACACTGAAATATGGTTCTACTGATACTCTCCCTTGGCAGCAAAAGCTGCCTTAAATGATTCTCACTTCTCCAGCCCTCTCAGCCAACTCTTCCTCGTCAACCAAGTATTAAAACACTCATGCAATGGAAACCCACCTTCATAATTTCACAATATGGGTGATCCTGGATCGCAAGATGGCACTCATCAAACACCAACAGATTAATATTTGACAGGGATAAATACTCATTTTTCAAAACAGTCAAGGCAACATGACATGTCATAACCAGAACCTACATTGGAAGGGGAAAAAAAAGTGTCAGTATAAGAAAAGTTCAAACATCTGTGCTTGCCTAACGGTGTAGGCTCTGCTTATAATTTATACTTAATACATTACCTGATGCTTAGAAAATTCCTGACTCCACTTCTCTTTTGTCCATGAATCAGTTATCTCTAAACTTGAATACTCTCCCACTTTAAGATCTGAATGTGTCCTGACAGCTGACACTTGTTGAGCAACTTGATTTGCTTAAGAGAAATTTATTAAAAATCTCAATCACATAAAGGTCTTTTCAAATTCATTTTCAACATGTGAAACATGATGCTACACAGTATGACACACAACATGATCTTAGCTTGGACTACTATTAAACTGGGTGTACACAGACGGTACCTTCATACAAAACTAGAGCAAGGAAACAGATTGGCAACAAAGCTGCACTTCAGACTCAATGTCTTAACTTTAAACCAGGAAACAGAAGATCTGAGATAAAGAAACTGAATTAAACGCATTGTAAGGAAAAGATTAAAAGGTGTTCTTTAATCAGTTTAACATGCTTGCTATTCAAAACTTTATGCAAATGTTTCTCCCAACTTTGCTTTGACACATCATCTATTAGAAATCATTCCATTGAAATAGTACCTGCATATTTAAGAACTATAACTTTCCACTTACCTGAGTTGACCAAGAACACAGTTCTTTTTCCATTTTTGTTGAAATCTCCCCTGATCTGATAGGACAGCTCTTTAGTGAGTAGTACTGCAATAAAAGTCTTCCCTGAGCCAGTGTTTAAGCAGACTATTGTATTATGATCCAAAGCTGCTTCAAGCAGTTCAACCTAGGTTTAAAAAATAATAATGTCCTTACTTACAGCTCTGCAGTGAAAAACACTGAAGACAAAAAAGACAAAAAATTAAGAGAAGTGGTAAATAAACTACAGACAAGTAAGCAGTATCTCTAAAGATCTTTCCAGTTACTGAATCAACGTGTCCTCATAACAGCGTACTGACACAGTATTTCAAAGCATAATACACACTATATATAGTCTAAATCTAAAACCCTTTAATATCACAATTTGCTGCTATATTAAGCAGCTTTGAAACTGCATCTTTTTAATAAATTATTCACTTGCTAGACATATCATGTAAAAAAAGAAACCAGATCTTTCATATCTATTACATCAATTTGGCCAAATAAGTACGTAAGTTCAAGGTAATCTAAGGTTTTCAACACTACTAATCAAACACTAGTATTCTGGCACCTCTGCAGGAGTTACTTAACTCAGATATGTCTTAACAAAATGAAATCAGTGCCCTGATGGGTTTTTCTGGCTTTACCGACCTGCTTCAACACTAGTATGTGAACCAAATATTAAATAAATCAAGATTTACCATGCAGAAGACAGAACGGCAGAGGAGGAAGAAGACATGATTGTATGCATACAATCCAAAAGCACAGTGTGATGTTATCTGTATTTGTTCTTAACAGCACTGCACAGAGAGCAGCACAGCAAGAAAATACTCAGCTTAAAGTTGTTCTGCTCATTAGAACGGAGAAGAGGGAATATTACAAATGTAGAACACAGTCAAGCTCAAGAAAGAGACAATTAGCTCCCAACAGGTGGAGCTGAGAGACACACCTAGACTTGGTGCAACACTGACATTCTCCAGCTGCTCTTTCTATTAAGTTAACAGGTTTGACTGTACTTTTTTTCCGATGTATTATCACCAGTACCTGATATTTTCTTGGCGTATAAATGTTATCATGAATTGCTTCTTGTTGCCATGGTAGTCCAAAAAATGGACCCATTGGGGAGGAAGCAGGGGTCATGAGCTGCAGTCCCGCCATGCTGAGGGATTGCAAAGCAGGGCTTTTCATTCATTCATCCATCCAGTGTTTCTTTCATTGCATTTTTGTTCCAGCACAGCCTACTAAGAGAATAAAAAGAAACAGTATTAGACACATCCACAATAGAAAGCAGAAAGAAAAAAATGATTTCAAGAAACTGACATTACTTGATTATACTTCTAGTAAGTGCTAAATCTCTTACTATTTTCAGCAGAAAAATGTAAATTTTCTGTAAGTTTAAGACATGTGTTTATCAAAATACCAAAGAAATTCAAAAAAGAACAAAACTTTACAGGGCAAAGTTGATTCTAGGCATTTAGATTTACACATATACATTTCAGAATAAAGTCCCACGTACATTCTGACAGAACGCCATTTCAAGTATCATTAGAAGCAAATTTTGGAAAATGAACTTTACTTCAGGAAAGAAAAAAACCACAAACCTAGACTGATTTTCTAGAGCATAGGCAGGAGCATCACATTTTCTGTTTCTCTTCCCAACCAAAAAGTCCCAGTTATGACCAGTCAAAGCTTTACATACACACACAAGGGAATTTTTCTAATCGGTATCTTATTCAGACAGAATTTTTTTCTATCATACTAATAAGTATTATAAATAATTGCTGATGATGCTGATAAAGACTCATGGAGAAAGGGGCCTTTATCAGGTTAACCACCAATTTCCAGAAACATTTTCTAATTTATAAACAATCCATTCACAACTTGGTAACAATTACACACTGCAAAACATGTCCCACTATGTCTACAAAGTCATCATCACTTTGGGCTTGAAAAACATTTTGACAGCTGTCAGAAATCATCAAAGTTTACAAAACAAGAAAAATTAACTCTACCTTGTCCAGGGAACCTGATTAAGGCCATGCCCTATCCAAAGCAGCAGTATTCTCAGGTTAGTTTTCCTCAAAGTTCCTAGATACTCTATATTCATTTCAATGTCAATTTCAGTATGAGAAATGCACTAAATCGCCAAGCTTTCAAATGTAAACATTCACTAGAAATACAGGAGGAAAAACTAATTATCATCCCATTGGTTTTCTACAAAACAGAAAATTGGTTAAATTTCCCAAATGGTCAGTAGGGGGGGAAAGAAAAAAAAAGCCCTGAGAAAAGTATGACACAGTATCTAATAGAAATATTAGCCACCAGTGGTTATTAGAAACAACTGCTTTGAGAGATAAAAATAAAGCAGTACAATTTTTTTAAAGTATTTTGTTTATTTTTGTACCAAGATGAAATAGTCTTCAAATAATAGCCTTCAAATAATTTATATTTAAATATAAACTTGCATTCCCTTCTGGTTACTTCTTAATGACTCTCCCAAATTCATATAAATCTTCTCATATGCTTTTTCAGATCTGTAAGCTAAGCTACTGTTTCAGCTTGAGTCTTTCAGATTCTCTAAACAGATCAAATGGATCAACATGATATAGCTTTATTTAGCTGCAAATAGAAAACAACATCATCTACACACATCATAAGATCAGTAACATTGTTACTCACTGCATTTATAATACAGTAAGACTCCTGCACATTTTAAAACTGTTTTTACACATTTACACACAATGCACAGGTGCACATGCATGTTCTGTTCCAACAATTCAAATAGTAAATTTACAGAGCTTTTGCATCTGGCACCAGAAATGTTTTGGTTCATCCCCTCTTTCAAACTAGTGGCTTCATGGCTGTTCCTCCACTGGCTGGACTCCACAGGTCTGGGTCACAGGAGACAGCCAGCAGGAAAGATGTGTAGGTACTGCACTGTTGCATGTAGCAAAGGTGATCATGACTGACATTCTGATCTACCAGGCATTTACACCAATTAACATGAAATGCATCGATGTTAAAAGTCTTTATCATGACTATATCATCTCATCAAAATGGTCTCATGCATGGTTTTCTACTTACTTATCACAACTCATATGGAAAGACAATTAGTGTTTGCTTTGTGTAAAATGAGATCTCATCACAGCATCATCACAGCTCAAGGCTAGAAGGGACCAGGTAAAAGAACCCAAAGCTTTTGCATAGTAAAATCTAAAGCCAATTCTCCAATCATTCTTGTATTCAAACCCCAGCCACTTCAGTTTTATAATATTTTAGAGCAGCATCAGTCCTCCTCTGTTGTTTCCAAAACCATAAATAAAATTTGGGAACATATAAAATAGCTGTATCTCAACACCAGGAGGGGATTAAGGAGAGAAAACCAACTTTATTTAAGGTGGCTGCTAATAAAAACAAGCATAGGATATAAAAATCACAAATAACCATTTCTCCTTTGCTACATGCTTCATGACAGATTAGCTAATCCACTACAAGAAAGAAGGGGATTTATGTTTGTGTGTGGCTGCAGCTTTGTCTGGAAGAGCTGTGAAACACTAAATTGCAATTTTGGTTTCTGTGTATCTTCATGAAAGACATGCCCTAAAGTAAAATCGTGTCCTCGAGATAAAAAAGAACTTTCAAAACAATCTTTGAAGTGCAAAGGAAGTACAGACGCATTTGTAGCTTAAAAGGTAAGCACACCCTAAACAGCACTGCCTGCCACTGTTAACCTTACTATTATAACCTGCAATTTGACAAAGAAAAAAAAGCTATTATAAACAGCACAATCAGCAATACAATAAAGTTGTGCTCACATGACGCAGAACACAACTGAAAAAGCTTAAATTCCTTTCCACTGTATGCTAAATCAGGTAAACAGAAAATATTCTCTTCCCTAAACCATTAGTGCCATTTCTGCTCTGCTGGTTTCCTAGCCTTGGACCTTCACAGGTATCTGAAGTATGCAAAATCTGACAAGATCATTGTCAACATTATTAAGGGAATGAGGAGAGTAATGATGTAATTGTATCATTCTCAGTCTCTATTTCGATAGCAAGGAAAAATTTCAATTTTTTCAATAAAAGCAAAGCAATACAGGACCATCTAGAAATACTAGGGGAAAAATGCACCTATTTGGAGAGGTTTTAAATTGAAAACATTTGAGATGTAAGCACGTGTTCAGAATTTGTGGACAGAACTCAGCTGAGCTAAGCTAGCTGAAACTAGCTAGCAGGGAAGCAGAAAAGCCTGATCAGCCAGTATGAGTGATAAAGATAGCTGCTAAAGATGTTCCATCTTTATCCACATTTTCAAAATTTATAGAACAAAAAATTGTTAAGAACTTGCTAACCCCCAGTTTGGAGAGAGAAACACAGCAAGTAAGTCCTCCTTCCTGTGGCTTTACACTAGGTTACAGAAGCTGGATAAAGGAGCACAGTGTTCAAGCTTATTTGTTCTACTAAAATAATCCTGAAAGGTCCAGTTTTATGGCTATCAACCATGAAAGTTTCAAGAGCAAAACCCCTACCCTAACCTGTTCTTACTGTGATGCACATTTATGTGAACAGTGAATTGCAGAGATGAAACAAACCCCTTGTTCTACCATTTAAAGACCAGTTATTTCTGAATAGCACAAGGCTGGGAATGGTTAGCAATGTTTCATAGCAGTTTCTTCATCGACAATACTTCTGGAACCGTCATGTAAGTTTTTAGTCATGGTTCCATACCCAAACTGAAGCAGTTTCTTGGTGCGCACAAAAATGTCGAGGTTTAGTGAACTAAGGAATAGAAGCCAAACCAAGGAGGGCACTCACCTGGAATATGAAATCCTGGTTCTAGTCCTGCTCCAAGGACTGTTTAAAACATTCATGGAATGACACTCTGAAGCAAACAGAGAAGAGACTAGAGCCCTGGTGACTTCAAGTTTTCACCCCTGTTTGCATGCGTAGTATGTATTATATTCATAACAGATTACCACAAAGCTATAACTACCTACCATTAACAACAAAAATTTATTGCTGGTACATGCAATAAATTTCATCTGCTCTCTTCACAAACATTGATTTGTAAATTTGCATGCAGTATGATCCTTATGGAACAGAAATAATTTTTAATGCTGTAGGTTTTAATCTTTCTCCAGGAATGTGTAATTTATTCTCTAAAAACACTCTCAGCATCAGCCAGAAAGAAAGTCTCAAGAGGGAGGAAAAAAAAATTCACTTGCTCTAAAATAAATAAACCACAGTATTTACAAAAAATTAGAATCCTGCTGCTTGAATATTGTCTTACATAAAACACCAAAATGCCCGAATATTGCATCTTTATAGTAAACTTTATTTCTAAATGTTATATGAATAATTAACTTACTAAAAGATCCAACACAGAAAATTCTTATTTGAAGGGACAAATAAAAAAGACCTGTAAAAATATTACAAAAATAAAACATAAGAGTAGTAAATTATGTAAGCAAAAAGTAACATTTACATTCATTTTCAAATATTCACTGAGGATGTTGCTTAACTACTACAGATGTCTGCAGTAAATAACTTCTATTTACAACCATAAGCATTCAGTAGCAAGAATTATTTTTGTCCACAAGAAGCTCAACATACGATTCTTACATCATCTGTTCTCTAAAACTGTACTTAAAATTGTAATTTTGAAGTTATTTAACACTTCCTGTAATTGTCCAAAAGCATTACAAAAGTGTGTTTTGTGAATATTAGTCCTGTAACTTCAGTTCCCTCTGAGAACTTAGCCCCACACAAACACACCTAGTTTTTATTTGGGAGAAAAAAAACCACCCTGAAACTCAATCCAAACGAGGGAAAAAGTTTCATTTTCATGGGAAAAGATTTTTCCCCCTTGATTTAGCAGGCAATATCTAGGATACTTTGAAAATTAAGCATGGAGATTTCTGTTCCCAACTCCAAACTCAAAGTTTCTGAACAATAACATTTGACCTAGAAGGTCTAAAGTAAGGAAATACTGTCAAATAATAATATTCAATAATGAATTAGAACTCTCTTCCATACTATGCTATCTTGAACAGACACCACAGCTGCCTGAGATACCACTTATCTGTTATCCTTCAAAGACCTTCATACCACATGCATTGCCTAATGGCAGTTTTTATATTTGATCGTGCAATATTTTTAAAATGGGGAAAAATATACCATATTTTCAGATCTGTTTGCTTTCAAGAAAGTTGAACAGCACACATTGTATTGCTACAAAGCTCAGATTTAAGGCACTTTGCTGTAAGAAACAGCTTCCCTGGCTTCCTTGGTACAGTTATCCATATTCACTGAGAACCATCATTTTGAACTTTTATTTGTTCTGTGTCTCTGATACTGAACATATCTCATAGCACCAGCTAAATGCTGGATTCTAATGGCATACCAAGCAGCAAAGGCTGTGTTCAGAAAGGATTCATTAAACAGCTTATTAAATGAAGATTACATTGAGGCTCCACATTTGAATGAGCTGCTTGTGCACCATTTCTACAAGCAATACAGTACAGTTAACAGCCACAATTCCTGGCAAACTCCTCCTAAACATCTGTATGTAAGAGAGAAATGGAGTACAACATGACACTTAGCAGACTCCGAAAAACACACAACCCTTAAGTCATCCACCTAGGGTTCTATCACCAGCATGACCAGGCCTGGATTTGAGGCAAAAGCCTAATAAACACTTTCTGTTGCAATTATTCTAGCCAGCAAGCCAGAGCTCATGCCAACAAAGTTCTGCTGCTGACAATACAACAGTCTCTAATGCCCCTGAAGCCTCTAAAGATTAAACCACTATGTATCATGGGCTGCAAGACATTTACCAATACAGAAATAAAACAATCGTCAGTTTTCCAGCATGTATCTATAGTGATACCAGGACATGAGGAATTCAGAATATAAACTCAGTAAAGGGATCTTTCTTGTCTGCATTTGCTAAAGATTCTGGAACAAACTATTCCATATTTAAAACAGTGTGTATAAGGCCCTGTGCAACCACATTAACTAGGCAGCTGCTTTATCACTGGTGCAGAAATGGTGCTGTGCAGACCCATCTCCTTCTGCCCCTTAACAGAGGGCAAAAGCTAAAATATTAAGTATATGGCACCTGAGATGCAAGGCAAGATGAGCACCAGTGAAATCAGTTACATTTCTGTCTTCACTAAGTTATGAAACTACACATCAATTTTTCCTCTTCATGACTTTAATTGGATAAGAGTCTTTTCCTGCTTCTGCTGAACTCATAATTCAAAATGAAGCATACTAATGAATGCAAAGCCTTAACACTTTACCTGCCATTTACTTGCCTTATCGTTTACTTCTTATCTCCTATTCGAAACAAGATACAAATTTGATTCTAATTCCAACCCTTTGTATCTCACCTCACCTTTTTTGTTTTCTCTTCTTAAGCCTGACTGTATTTCACCAACACAAAAGCATATGAATATAAAATCCACAAGACATTTACATACACATCCTGTTAAAAAACGAGTACATTCTAATCATACCCAACTTAAACATCAAAGCAAGTGTTTCATGCCCAACATTTTTGATCTATGCCACTGCTGAACCTAACCATCTACAGCTAAAAATAAAGCATCTGCTTTCTTTTTTTTTTTCCAAAGAAATTCACAGCAAATTTTAACAACCTCACACAAGGAAGTTGCTTTACTCTGTGGTTATGAAGAAGCTTCCAATATAAGACAGGTGAATACAGTGAAGTGATACATAAAACCTGCTTCTCCCATACTACAAAGCATAATCTTACCGTTTTAATTTCCGCAGTCTCTGTGTTTATGCCTCCCGAACTGCATTTTGACATCATGATATCGGCTTGTAGATTAATCACATCATTTGCAAGCTTCGGCTCTTAAAAAAGAACAACAAAACCCATGGACTATAAAAATGGTTTACAAATGGAACTACAATAGCAGAATTAACTGTGGCAATTCTCCTGCTTATAAAAGTTTAAACTTGTCACCCCCTACACTATAATTTGCTGACAAAAAAAAATGAATTATTCAAGCCTATCCCAAACATGAATTAATTTAGTTTAGTATTGGAAACAAAAATTCCGAAAAGTTATTTAATGTGCAAGTAAAGTGTTCTTCCCTAATCCTAACAGGTTACTATGACATTGTGAGTGGATAATGAGAAATACAGTAGTAGTGTGTTTTTCATAATTTTACTCAGTTCTGTATAATTGCACTGCTTTTTCCATGCACATGTATTTTTCATTTCACTTGAGTTAAATGGTAAAAAATAAGGTTCAAAATTCTTTAAAGTATTTAACTTTAATCTGCAAATAAAATCATGAAATAACAACCATTCTTTCCTAAGTACATTAACATTTTTTCGTAAAAATAAAATACTGTGCAATGAAAATAGTGATGCATAAAAATACATTTAGCTATACAAGCAAAATTAGGATAGCAACTCATTACAAAGACTTTAACAGAAATATTAGCCACTCTAGGAAACTAAGTTAACAATACCCTACTCGTATCTACAATGTTCTCAAAGATACATATATAAAAAAAAATTTCAATGTGATACATAAATGTATCCCAGACCTAATACAGATTCTGAAGTAAATTTTTTTAAATCAAAATTGAAAACTTAAATGCAAAATGGATCTTGATGAAAATTCTACTCCAATCAGTTCCTTAAAGTTAACAAGGACACTTCCAAGATTACTTCAGTATGTTCGTTTTTACCTCAAATGCTGATGCTGAGCTTTTCCAGAGTCTCCAAGCCTGTAATTTTGTTTCACCCTAGGTAACCTAAAAGGCAATATAAAAAGAGAGCATTTTAACATGAATTGCCATAAAAATCAATTGTGCCATGTGGTAGTCTGCTTTCTTGCATTTTAATATTTAGCTCTGTAGCAACAGCACATGGTCCTTCAAAATCTAATTATCATATGGCCTTTTTTTGGCTAGGGATACAGACAGTGTCTGAAAGATCAGCCTTAAAGTGCTCAGGAGATATTTGCATATTTTGTTTTATCTGCTAAAGTAATTGCTAACCGAGTCCAGCTAGATTTATAGCTTTCCTCCCCAGTGCTCCCTCCATGCATGTTTCACCTAATACAGTAATGAAATCTTGAAGAAACTCATTATTCAACACATTAGAAAAAATATGTTAAAGAATGTAGGTGTTTCAAGAAAACAAAATAAACAAAGTTGGTTTATTTTACGACAAGAAAATGTGGGTAGTGCAGCACAAAGTCTGATGAACACTGTGTTCATGTACAAAAAGACCTAAAAAAAAAGTATGAATATGAAAAGTAGCCCTGCAAATATTTGGACAATACATATCTTTTTCTTCCTGCAGAAAAATAGTGACTAGAACTTTATTATATCATGTCCCTGTTATGTCTAGGTTATTCACTGCCTCTAATACACAAAACACAACATATATTTTATTGAACTGCAAAATAATGCAACAACAGAAAACTGTCACACCTCCAGTGAAACTGCAGAATTATACTCCACTGTGTATTTGCAAGAAAAGCAGAAATGAGCATAGTATTTAGTTACCCCACTATATAACAAACATGAGAAAAAAAAAAGTAGAAGAAAGTCCAACCCTGTCAGTAAAGCTAATGCCATCTATGGCTTAACATAGCAAATTCACTTTAGTCACTAATCGCACATGGCAAACGAAAAGCATATTGATCAGCAGGTAAACTCTGGGAGAACCAAGGAGTTTATAGCTCTCCACCAACCTCAACAATTTCCTTTGGCACATCAAAGCCATAAACCAGAAAACTGAAGCTTTAATGGACTGGCAGGCAGGAATTACAGTAGGCCCTTTTAATGCCGAAGCCAATATAAAACCAGACAGGCCACATTCCTGAGATGCAGTCAAGTTCTAGTACACAACAGCGAGCCTCTATCACATTAGCATCTAAATGGTGTTGGCGCACCCGCTCAGACAAAAGCCCGTAGGGGCAGGAGGCGGCCGGGCCCTCTTCTCTGGTCCAAGGATGCCGGCCAAAGCACCGACACTGCCGCGGTCGGACATAACCACCCTCCAGCGTTCGACAACTGAAGCCTCAGCTGACAAGGTAATTTTATCACAGTAAAGAAAAAAAAAAAAGTCATATCTCATTTTACAGTCACTTGTTATAAGAAAGGGACAAAAAAAGAAAATTAATGACATTGCTAAAAATAGACTTCTAGAATGTCTTCTACTGAACACTAATGACACCATGTATTTTTAAAGCTCTCTATTAAGAGCTCAATATTCACATACTGTATCTGAAGGTAGAAGGTGAGAGTTCCACGATAACTAACCATCTGGAGTGCCTAGAAACACCACAAACATTCAGACACAAACACTCCGCAAACACTCAGAATAAAGCAGAAACGTGGAGGGGGAGGGAGGAAAAAAAAATCAGTTCCTACAAAGACATCAAGAGAATCATTCACGAAGAGACACACCGGTCACTCTGCAGATCTCCAGTCTCTAGCAATCTGCAAGTGACTACTAGTTACTTCTCAGCCAAGACCTTCAAGTATCTTAAGCTACCTGCTACTTCAATGTTTGCCAGTATAAAAACTCGCATACAGAAGAATATATCCACGGGTTTGACAATAATTTCCTGATTTTGTAATCCAGTATTTGAAAATAACCATGTTAACGTGATACTTATTTGTTGCTATTAAAAAAAGGTTGTCAAAGTAAGGAGAACCGAGATATAAGTAAAAGACCTACTGACACACTATAGATAAGAGGATTAATCTAAAACACAGAAAACTGTAAAAACTCCTGCTCTATGGTCTGAAATTACATTATTCCATTCCATCCCAATAATAACATTAGTGTTTAATTAAACCATTATTCAAACTTAACAACTTGAAAATGCAGTTCTTATCTTGCAAGATCTATGCAGTTGGGCTCTTAAACTCACAACAGAGCTATGAAGAAGTGAATTATCTTCACATAAATACAAATTAATTCCATCTTGAATCTGAGTCCAGAAGCACAAGAGGGTGTCAGGTAAAAGCCACCATTATGACTGAGAGGAAAAGGTCCATCTGGGCTGGCAAGCTGTCTCTATAATCACAGCTGGTCACAGATGCTTGGGGAGGTGAGGGGGAAGGGATGACTGAAACGGGATTCACCCTTTTTTTCCCCCACATCTTACCCCAATAACCTTGTATTTCAAATATTTTTCTTTTGTTTATCATGGAACAAACATTATAGTCAGAAATCACAGTACAAACGTCCAACTGCCTCAGATTTAACTCTGAAACAAAAGACTCTCAGCATCCACAGAGCTAAACCTTCTCCATGGAAGCCAGGAAAAAAATGCACTCAGGACACTTATTAAAAAAAAAATAAATCTGAGATGTATGAACAACATGAAACACATTCAGTAGTTTTAGCAGCAATTCTAATTATTTCATGTAACACTATTATTTTTTCAAGCCACTGCTTGAAAAGTAACCCACAGAAAAATCACAAGTTTATAGATTCTAATTTAAGTAGGTAATTATACTATTATAACAATATCAAAGGAAGGATAACTGAGCACATTTGAATTTTATCACTTGGTCCTTTACTTGGTTACCGATTTAGTTACTTTTAGGTAATTTAAAGGTTATGTTCAAGTCTTTCAGGCACCTATGTCTTTCGACAGGAAGGCAATTAAGCAGACATCAGGGCAGGGATTTCTCTCTTCCCCAATCTGCGGGCAAGCTGTGAGGAAAGTACAGTTCCAAAGCACCAATTATTCTTGCTTATGATAAGTAAAAGCAGCAGCTGCCCCCTGAATATAACCCCATATGGGGATTTCAATCCCATTATCTGCATAAACATAAATCCTTTCTCTCCATGTGGCAAAAAGTCAAGCTCCCCAAAACATGAGTGTTTGACAGTTTTCTGTTACTTCTGTGCCAGAACATCCCAAATTACTGTGTCTTACATTATAAAACTCTGAAGTCAGTAATTGTATGATGCAAGACCTGTAGATATTTGGGTTTTAAGTCCCCCTCTAGACTTTCCACCAAGTCTAAAGTGGGAGTTCAAATCTCCCGTAGTTGGTTAAAATATCAATTTATGTATCAAGCAAGACTCAATGTACAAACAATATGCCTATTTGTAAAAAATAATACATCTACTATTACGAGTGCCTCAAGTAACTCATCCTAATGCAACCATAATATATGAAGTATTATGTTAGTACATTATTTACTCCAGTTACATTTTGGCCTTTGTAGCTTTCAATCTGTCCTCCTAAAAATGAAGGTTTCTCACCAAGTGCACATGTCTGCCACTTTCCTTGCCTTCAGAGAACTTGCAGGCACAATACTGGAATTTTTTAGTGTGAAGCTGAGATGAAGTCAGTACAAGGTTCATAAAAATACGCTTTACAAAGAGTATTTTTTTTTTCTCCCAAATTCAGAAGACATTCAAAGCTGCTCAGATGCCACTGAATCCAATCTCCAGACAGAGAACACAGGAGGGTGGGGGAAACAAGCAAACAAAAAAACCACTATTCACTGATTCACCCATTTTACTGAGGAAAATGAAAATAATCATTGGTAAGACATTTCCATAGGCCCAACAATTTTTTCTTGCAATATGGAAGAAAATCTGAAGGTGCAGATGAAAATGTTCTGTGGAATACGGTGCTGCAAGGGCTCTCACCTAAGATATGAAAAACAATTTCCCACATTATAGTTGCAAGAAAAGAATACATGTGCTTGATTGTAAAATGATCTGAACTCATTCCAGAATGGTAAAGGTCATTAGGAAAGGCAATTCTTAGTAACATAACCTATATCTTGGCTAACCAACTTACTATGCAAAGTGGCCAGAAAAGACTCTTATGTTATTTCTTGAGCTAATACTAAAACTAATACACCAGACCAGCATTAATTATCTATACGATGATAACCTCAAAACAGGCAAAGCACATTCTGCAGCACTAATGGACCAATGCTAAACCTTCATGCACCATGAAGCACTTCACATATATTCCAAGTATTCTGAATTTTCTATTAAAAAAAAAATCTTTACCTTAACAGTAGCAATTAATTCTTCACCTTTGAGTCAAATTAAAAAGAACTACAATCTTTAAGGCAGAGGCTATTGTACCTACTGAAGTGTCAGGCCTCAGCATAGAAGCAGGAACTTAGATCATATATACCTAGTTAAATACCATGAACATCACATTCAAAAGCAAGAGTATTTTACAGATACTAGTCCCCTCCAGGTTAATATATGCATTTAGCATAGAACGTGATCGTTCCTTCACATTCACAGTTAAACTAATATAATACTTCAGCAGGTCGTATTTAACTTTAATACATCAATCTTCACTTTTCAATATTGTCCAATAAAACATAGATTTGTATACTGACTGAGAAATAGAACTGGTCAGAAGCCATGAATATTACACTGTAACAGTATAAAGCTAGAAGCTTCATTTTCATATCACAATTTTTCGTACCACTTTCAAGAACAACTGACTGGACAATGAAATTGATTCAGACATATTCAAGAATTTATTTAGGAAAAGGTAGTGATGAGAGAGATGAAGTCTTTACATAAGCTAAAGTCCCAAAAAATAACAGTATGTGACAAGACATGCTCGCTTTGCATATTCTCAGTCCTGAACTGCAGATAAGAAAAACTACAACTGTTTGCAAACAAATTTCATCTTGTGCTGCATGACTTAAAAATAGAGGGGGTTTTTCAGTGAAAACTTTTAACAGGTGTCTTACATGAAAGTCTCAGATAAATACTGAGCCATAACTGATTTTGAAAAATAAAATATTCAAGATCCACAAAATAGATCTGGAACAGCTTTCTCTCTCAATGCGCATTATAGGTTACTAAACAGTAACTGAGAAGCTTCAAATTTAAAAGCTGGTTTTATTCTCCAGCACACAGTCAAACAGATAAACAGCATACCAGGTTAGAGTTGTGAAGTAACCTGATCCTAAGGCTCTCTTAGTTCCAATACTGATGCAACTAAGCACCAGTAATGCTTGCTGTGCACACATGCAGACTGGAAAACAGACACTCCTGATTCAAACAGCTGTCAACCTTCCACAACAGCAGAATGAACACAAGATAAAAGAGCAACTGCATATAAAATAAGTATTTGAGAGATTTCTCTGAAAGTATATTCATAAGTATCTGTGCCTAATGTCAAATCTACATTACAGTTCAGAATCTTTTCAGTCCAATGCAGCATTAATCCAATTTTTTTAACATTAATTCTGAACATCACAGATACTCAATGTTGCTAAAAAAACCACAGTATCTACGTTTCTCTCCCTTATTGAATGATAAAGCTTCAGAAACTGAAATAACGGTAACTACCAAAACAGCTAAAAAAAAACAAAAAAACAAACCCAAAACAAAACCAAAACGGGGGAAGGGAAGACAAGCTAATATTTACCCATCATTTCCCAGAATAGTGACAGCTATTTCTGCATATAAGCAAAAGCATTCCCAGCTACACAAATGAAAGGACGGTTCCAGAGATCAAAGCAGCTGTGGTTTACTAAAGACTGCACCACTCAATTAAGGCAGCTGGTAAGCCAGGTAGAGGGAAATCTACAGTGATATTTTTAGAAATCAGTGTTAAGAGACAAGAAAAACTGTTGTGCTTAAGGGACCTGCTGGATCTGAGCATAAAGTAAACAGCACAGAATAAAGGGTGGATAAAGTCCTGGGTACAGCTAACAGTTACTTTCTCCTAGCAGCTGGTGCAGCACTGTGTTTGGGAGTTAGGATGACAGCAATGCTGAGAACACACTGATGGTTTTTGTTGTTACCAAGAAATCAAGGACTTTTCAGCTTCTCATGCAACCCTCTGAAGCAGGTGGGGGCACTCAGGAAGCTGGGAGGGGACACAATCAGGACAGTTGACCCAAACTGGCCAAAGAGAGTATTCCATACCAATGACATCATGCTCGGCATAAAGGGGGCTACAGGGGAAGGAGCACATGGCTCCATGATGCACAGCTTGCGGGTGGTCCAGCTTCAGGACAGCTCTGAGCTGGTGTGGTTGCAGTGAGAAGCTGCAGTGATTATCACCAGTTTTGCATTTGCATGCTAGCAAGTCCTGTAATTGTTATTACTCCCTCCCGTTGCTATTCCAGTAAACTGTCCTGGGCCCAAACCACAGGTTTGCTTTTGTCTTTCCATTTATTTTCCTTCCCCCATCTTTCCCCCTGTGAGTGGAGTGAGCATGACTGTGTGGTGCTCAGCAGCCAGCTGGGGCTAAACCAGGACAACTTATTATCAAGAAACAGTAGTATTAAAAAATACAACATAAAAATCAAAAGAAAGATTTCTCACGTGTTCTTACCATACCAGTTGTGGAATGCATGGAAGTTGTCAAACCACATATCATTGTCAAAATATCACCCAATTATGAGAACCATAGTATCAGACATTTTAAAGACTGCTTTATTGCAACAACATTATGCAGCCAACTTTAAGCTACTATCACCACAAAATGTGAGGTGTTACTATTTCATTAGTTCTGTGTTTTCAGGACAAAAAAAGAAGGCAATGTCTATGAGGTCCACTTAACAAGCGTATTCACAGAGCCTGGACTATCTCCCCTTTCTGCTTGTGTCCTAAGCTTCTACTCTGGATACATTAGGACCTACCTATCTCCCCCAAAAAAGTGACAGCCTGGCAGGCACATTCAATGCCAAAATCCTGGTAACTGACAAGAAGACTGGAAGATGACAGGGCAATCAGATAAGCAGTAGAACACTTCACCACCATTATGAATGTAGGAAAAAAAATGCAGATTCACACAATCTTTTGCAGATATCACCATATCATTCCTCCAATCTTGGCTACCTTGAAAAAAATTGAGTGTTTGACATTTTATGACTCTTTCTAGGGCAGGCATATTGTGGAACACTAATTGAGACCTTCTCGTTGGGCAGCTCTGCAAATATTTCAGTACAGTAATGAGAATTGGATTACGACTACCTTCTTATACTCCTTTATCATCACAGTACCCTGCAGATGACCAATTCCAGCAGGTCAGACCGACTGACTTATGTAGTTCACCAGAGGTCAATCAAGTCCAGACCCTTTGAAGTCACCCACAGAGTAGAACAGAAGGGGATGGGAAGCAGAGCAGCTATAACAAATATGTACAAAACCTTTCAGGTAGGATCAGATGAAACACTGAAAGCATTTGAATAAAAAGAACTTGATTTAGTTATGAGAGAATAAAATGAGCAGAGTAGCAGATTTCTAGAAGTGAACCAGAAAACCACGAATGCAAACAATTAATTAAAAAAAAACAACCCTGAAACAAACCCCCCCAAAAAACACCACAAGTAACAAAACATTACCAAAAGTCCTAACATGCCAAATAGTTTGATTTAAAAATAGGGGAACTGTGAACCATTTAAAGGTAAAGTACTCCATAACATTCCAATACACCAAGCCTGATTAAGTTGAACACATTAACACCCCTTCATTTAATCTTGATTTATATTGGGAAACCTTAGAAAGGTTAGCTATATAAGCCTTAGAAATACCAGTTAGAAACTTATTTTGGTATTGTAATTTTCTTTACAAACAAGCAGTTCTACGTTGCTATTATTGACCTTGATTTGCAAATGTCATAGGAGACATCTGCTTAATTAGCAGAATAGTATCACAGCCAATAACAACATTCAAGTAATTACATCATTTACCTTCTTAACTGGTGTATTTCATTATGTAGGGAATTTTTTTGCCCTGCCTATTATGCATATTGTAGTGTGTTTGGGAAGAATTTGCAACTCAATTAAAGCAAACATCTTAAAATTATAAATAAACTTTGTATTATGCAAAATAGATATTAAAATACAACTGGCTTTCAATTTCAATGAGTATCATTTGCTTTTATCAGCTACAGTTAATGAGCTGACTTAGGCATAAACAGATGCACTAAGATGCCTAAAGAGGCAGATAATTGATTGGTATGACTTTCAGAATGATTTAAGCAGATTACATGCCTAACTTTGAAAGACAATTTGAAAGATTTCCCACTTCTTCCTCAGTATTGCTCTCTCAACCCTGAACAAGAGGAAAGCTCTAACTTCTCTTTAGTTAACAGATTAGTTACAAAATATTTCTTGAACAACAAAAATCAAAAGCAGTACTGTTTGGAAAAATACATAGTCACATTTCAGCATTTTAATGACTGAAGAGATACTTACAGGTAGGATAACACTCAAAATTTTTCTTTTTCACTGTAACTACATATAACTCATTTAAAAGTGATTTGTAATAATGATTCGTAATTTACAACTCAAGCTAGTTCAGCAACTTTCAAACACACTGTAAAACTGGAAAAAAGCCCTGTAGGAGTCCAAAACAAACAGAAAAGATTTCTAAGGCTGCACAGTGTCTAGGCCTTTAAGACTTGCCATATAGAAGTAGTTTTAAAATTAAATTTTAATGGTATATTGCTTTTAAAATTGACTTTATTGAACAGACAAGAGCTTAGAGAAACTGAGACTAATAAACTAAGGCAATGAAGTTCATTCAAAAAGTAAAAGCACGTTAAGCCCATATGGGCAAGCTGTCACTGAGAAGAGTGACCTTATTACTCCTCTTCCAGTAGGATTAAACACAGAGCATATGCACAGATTTAACATACCATAATTTCACCAGACTGGTATTTCATTTTAGCTCACAAATATATTCATAAAAATCTGTGTCTGGTTGTACAGGCAAGCTTTTCTAAGATAATCACAGAAGAAATATGATCTCTCCTGCAGACAAAATACAGGAAAATCATTTTGCATTTTATCATTTTTATTTCATTTTCACTCAGCAATGGGCCAAATTTATGTATGACAAAGGCTCTCATATCATCCTAAGTATCACATGCTTCTAGTATCACAGAATGACTAGGTTGGATTTAAGACCGAGTCCAACCATACCTATTCTCTCCTAAACCATATCCCTAAGCACCTCATCTATCCATCTTTTAAATACATCCAGGGTTCAACCACCTCCCTGGGCAGCCTGTTCCATGTCACAACAACTCTTTCAGTGTAGAACTTTTTCCTAATGTCTAATCTGAACCTGCCCTGGTGCATCTTAAGGACATTTCCCCTTGTCCTATCACCTGTCACTTGGTTGAAGAGACCATTGCCCACCTCTCTACAACCTCCTTTCAGGTAATTATAGGCAGTGATAAGGTCTCTCCTCAGCCTCCTCTTCTCCACACTAAACATCCCCAGTTCCCTCAGCTACTCCTCATAGGATTTGCCCTCCGGACCCCTCACCAGCCTGGCTGCCCTTCTCTGAACACATTCCAGGACCTTGATGTCCTCTTTGTAGTGAGGGGGCCCAGAACCAGACACAGTACTCAAGATGCCGCCTCACCAATGCCGAGTACAGGGGCAGAATCACCTTCCTAGACCTGCTGGCCATGCTGGTTTTGATACAAACCAGGGTGCCATTAAATATAGATATAAGCGCATCACTCTCACTGTTCAAACGACACGCTACCTCCAACTCTCTCAGATGGTGAAACTGTTCCCAGGTAATGTGTGACCACATCTAGAGTCAGACCATTACACAATAATGAAATCATACAGAATAAACTTGTTTCATACACGAATTAGTCTCCTTAATCCACTTTACATCCATACATCTTCAGAAATGCTTGCAGCAGGAAAGCCTAAGGATGGATACCACAAGCTGGTGACTCACAGGTATTTTCTAGGGAGAAGTGCCACTTCAAATGCATGTCAAACTACAGCCTGAGACACAGCCTACACACCTCAGGTGCCTAAAAGGAATAAAAGGATTTACTGATTTGAGTAGTACCTCCATGATCATATATCCCTAATTAGAATGCAATCCTTTAAAGAATACGTGCACTCAACTAATATTCTTAGAAGTACGTCTGTAAACTGAAACATCCCATAAATCCTGTGTAATACAAATGATTAGTCCACTCCTGATATTTAAAGGCATGCTGTTTTAATTTCTGATAGTCTTGCTCAAATATTTAATGTATCCTTACTGTACAATCACCATTCCGTTCCACGTTTTAACAAAAAACGTCAGTCAATTTTCATCATAAACCCAAGGTTAGCTTACTAGGGGAAAAAAAAAAAAAAAACAAAACCAACAACAGAATATTTGTATGGTCTAAACCTGCTTCTTCTAAATTTATGTTCAAATTATGGTGGGGAGAAGCGTAACCGTACCCAAGTTTGGAAAAGAAGACATATCCAAGTTTTCCCTATTTCAAAGGCGAGTTTTGTCTTTCGTCTAGTTTTTACTTTTAAACTTCCCATATAGTCACTGAAAAACTTCTGTTGTGGATAGTGCAAGGTCCTAAAGCTTTGATTTCAAATTAAAGATTACAATTCTCTACCAAGTCGGTGATATAGTAGAGAGTTGTTTGGTTTAGTTTTGGGTTTTGCTGAAGGGGTGGATAAATGTGGGTGGATGTTTTAAACAAGACATAATTTCCCAAGCTAACTGCTAGAGTCCCAAGTGTTCCATCTTAATTATTGCACATTGTGATGGTTGTTAACAGCTTTAAGCAAAGGTAAAACCTCACACTATTACTCAATAAAGAAATGTAGTTCAGTCTAATGGAATTTTTATTCCATTTTCATAACAAACCATAAACTACCCCCCTTCCCCCTGATTTGGTTCATATCCTGGATTTACCAGAGTTTATTTTCCCATTAAAATCCACAAGATTACTGTATTACACACCTACTTATAATACCAGTGATTAACAATAAACAAGAAAGTGGAAGGTGGGGAAAAATACAACTGCTTTAGTTAATAGGTGAGAAATCAGTATTAATGCAATGAAGTTTAAAGTAGTATTTTGGATATTTCATGAGAGCATGGATCCAACTGCATGGCAAACTAGTTTGAGATCAAGCACCCCCACTCTCACCGCTCCTTCCCTTCTCTAAACAGATTTGTCACTTGCCTGAGTGCTTGGGAGAAAAGTAGTTAGCATACTAACCAAGTCATTTTTGTGTTGGATTGGGTTTTTGGACTGGTTCAGCAAGATTAATTAAATAACTGATGGTAATCAGGTAAGTATCAGAGCTAGCATGAAGACACAGTTATCCATTTTGACAGCCACTCAAATGCCTACATTACAGAAACAAGCAAACTGGATTCAACAGGTTTTTGACTGTCGCTCAAAGCCAGTCACCAGCTTCACTACTGCCAACTGTCGCTGAACTGTCTTACACTATCAACAATAAACCCAAAAATTCCAGAAACAAAACTTCTTGGTATCTAATCCAAAACTAATTGAATGCAGGAAAAGGAAACTGAGTGGCAGACAGCAACAACAGGATGAACCAATAAAAGATTTTAACAACTGTTAATAGCTGGCAGTCAATGTATACGTTGGTACCATTACTGGCATGCTACTAAAAATACCTGCCAGAAATCAGCGCCTGCTTCATAGTTATGCCAGTCACCACATGCCCTAAAACCATTCAGCAACTCCTTGTAGACCCTCACTCATCCATTGGGATAATAACCAGACAGTGAACAGTTTTAACAAAAAAGAATTTTGTCCTTGGAAACTCACTTTCTATGCTCTTTAGGTAACACATAGCCTTCAGAAGACCATTTGCCAGATAATTTAGTACTAATCAAGGCAGGTTTCACTGCTCAACCACCATACAGAAGACCACTAACTATGCAAAGATTACCATACAGAAAATTACTCATCTCCTAGAAATGACGGTATGTCTTTCAAAGATCCAGGAAGCTCATAAATGCTTTTGGCATTCTTCCAGTCCTTTTTCAGTGAACTACTTGAAGTAAAAATGTGGGCCTACATTGCCCATTACCTTCAAAAAGCCTACGCCTCCTCTTCACCTCCTCTTCTGGAGCTTTGTCACCTGTCACAGCTCAAACTAATTTCTCTCAAATGACAGGAAATAAATTCCTAGGGAGATGGTATGGTCACATTTCTTCAGAGGAATATTTCACTAAATTAATCAAGTTTACGTGATTACAACACTAAACAAATTAGCTAATCTATTCAGCATATAAAACCTAGGTATTTGAATATCTGGTATTTCTTAATTTTTTATTTATAATCTTTCAAAACATGCATACAACTTTTTCTTGCCTTACAAGATACACCTTGCTATATTTCTTTACTGTCAAAATAAGTCAACTCAGGAGGCTAATGCTGAGAGAATTCACTGCATTTTGGAAGCAATGAAGAAAGGAAAAAAAAATTTCCCCAAATTTTTTTTTCCCCTTTTTAACAAGTCATAAAACATTGTAAGGCAGCCCCTGAATTTTTTTTTTCTTAAGCTAACAGAACATGGAGACCTTGCTTACAATAACTACAGAAGTAAAAAGAGCATAACCTGATGGATTTTTGTGACATTTTTCTCTTATGCCTGCAACTCATGCTGATGCTGTTCCCTACAGTGGTAGAAACTATTAAATTTTCTAACAGCAATTTTCTTCTCATTTTGCCTCACAGAAGAAGAAAAGCGTAAGTAGCAAGAGTAATAAATGAAGAGTATGCATACACACATCTTCCTGAGGACACACAGAACACAGAGGAGAATCTGTATTTTTTTTCCTCTACCATTCATGCCCATTACCCACTCCCAACAATAATTTGTTTCCTAAAGACTTGGGGGGGAAATGGAAAGGGTTTGTTTGACTTTTTAAAAAAAAATATTTGTAGACATCCAATCACTTCTTAATAACTTAAGATAGTAAAATTGACAATACAGGCATTTAACTTCAGTGAAAAGATGGGGAAAAGTTTGTGGGTCACTGAAAAAAATAAGTAAAAGCTTTTAGCTGTATTGTAAGCATTCACCTTCATTTTATGTCCTCTTCAAAAAGGAAAACTTACTGGTCATTGGTTGTGACAACAGCAAGGTAGGCAATTTTGTCTGGTCAGAAAAATAAAGCTTAAATAAGGAACCCAAAGTCTTACTTAAGACTGATCTCAGTCACCAATATCCTGATTAAAGATGATCAAATATAATCAGTTAACATTATGAATTCGTAAAGCTGCAGTAAGCAGCAAAAATATATCTACGTATCTTAATGTATAGAGGCAGAATATAAACATCTAAAACTCTTTGATTTAAGCACTTTCAAGTTAAGCTCAAAGGAGGGTGTGAAAACAGAAATACCTGAATCAACTTGTCAAAACTCAAAGAGTCAGTGAGAGAATTTAGGTCTTTTGAATCACAGACAACGTCCTAACCACCAGATCACCTCTAGAAGTTTTTACTATTAACTACAAAGCAATGTCACCTTTAAGTATGTAATCATTATTAATTTCTTCCTGAACAAGAAAATACACAGCCCAAGTTATCAAAGTGTCAGTAACGATTGCATGTAAAATGTATGTAAGAAATGTGATCTAACCCATGAACAAAACAGACTTTGCAAACAAAAGAGAAACATGAATTACTAAGTTAGCCAGCCCAGACATGCCTGCATAGCCAAATCATCTCAATGGAGTCAAACAAATTAACATTTAAAAGCAAGCGCTATTTGCCTCACTTCCTAATGAAAGGAAATACATGTTACCCGTAATTGAGCAGGTCTAAAAACTCCAATGCAATTTTCAAAAATAAAATATTAAAAAAAAAAATTCCTAAGTTCTTTCATTTTCAAGGAGGATATTTTTTTTTTACTACTACTACCCAGCTACATATTAGTATATTTGTGGAGAAAAGGCTAATAACATGGCTTCACAGTTTATCAGGAATCAAGACTCCAAAAAGAGGAAACAGGCACTAGAAGCCAGGTTATAATAATTAATAGTAACGGGTTTAGTGATTTGTTGGTTTTTGTTAGGGGTTGGGTTTTTTTTTTTGCACACAAATGAAAACACACAAGGAAATTGATTATCGATTTAAGAGTAAACAAAAATTCCCAATGCCAGACAGAAGTCCCAACCTGATCACCTCTGCTTCTAGCAACCAATCCTTCCAGTCAGCAGCCCCTCTGATGCATCTCAGGTATAAACGCACACTTACTCAGCAAACCCAAAGGAACCAACACTATCTGAAGAGTAATATAAAATACAAACTTAAGCAGAAACTGATCATGCTAGCTTACAGAGCAGAAGTACTGAGCCATGGGCATGGGGGGGGGTTGTTGAGGAAGGAAACAGCAAAACAAGTTTTTCCACCCTAAAGTATTAGGAAGGCTCAAGAGAGAACAATTTTGCTTCTTTTTCCTTAATAAGAAGGAAACCAAACTTACTACACCTGTGCCAACCAAAACAAGACTCAGATTCACAAGTGTGTTGCACTTAAATAAAAGCCACAACAAAAGGTACTGAAGTCACTTGGACTCAGTAGTACTTACGCACGGAGCAGTTGGAGAATATTGCTGCCCTTCTCCCACCAGAGGAGGACAGCAGTTAGACATCTCCCACTGTGCAACAATGCAAGTACATTCCATGATACTAGTTTCAATTCTCCAAAAACTGGAGGAACCTGAAGGTGACAAATGTCAGGGATAAGCTACCTAAGACAGTCTGCAATACAGAGCAGAAATATCTTGGGAAATTGAGATTTCTGCTTGACGTGCAAACCTGAAAAAACTACATTACTAGGTAAGGCATACAAGAACTACCAAACCCAAGAGTTTAACTAATACAATTTTATGCCACGTATTCAAGTGGGCCTCGCTTTGTCTTGTAGATTAAGCCTTTCAGAGTGGCTATTTTAATGACATTCCTACAACCATTCATACCCCCAAGCAATCACCAACACCAACCTCAAATACCAACCAAAGACTGCAGTAACTTCATCTAAAAAATGAACTTTTTGTTTTTACTATATATCAGGTTTCTTCTTTTCTGGTTTATCATGATACATATGGAAGTCATGAAAGACTAAAGCATGAAAACAGACGTCTGGATGGTGTAAAGAAAAATCATGCTTTCTCCTATACTCCAATCATTCATAGCCTTCGGGGTAGATTGTTCTAAAAGCATATTGCACACAATTATATATAGAGGCTCCTGTTCTATACAATACTATAATTACACTTTTACTTTCTTTAAAGGGAGTCACTTCCTGAGGGAAAAAAAAATATCTAACTTCTGTGCTATCAGTCTGAAGAAATTACTGTTGAACACATGAAGGTGATGGGATACAGATGGTCAGTGGTTACACAGCAAGGCATTAGGACAGGAGGGAAACGGAGCACAGGAACCATCTTGCTGTTCTGCCAACAATCTATTAAGCTCCCTATACTCCCTTAGTTAGTGCCACCTACTCAAGACTGAGAAAAACACCACCTGGATTTCCTCACTGAGAGCTACAGAATAATGGAACAATCCATCTCAAAAAAAAAACAACCCAAAAAACTTTTGATGTTCCACCTCTTGCCTGATAGACAAGATTATGCTCTGAAATAAAACTCCTGTCTGTAGCCTTAGCGCTTAGTATACGCTCATCACACCTATTGCACACAATCCTTTCCAAAATCTTCCCAAACTCTTGCTCTCACATATTCTACAGCTTTGAAATACAGCTTACCCAAATCTCATCCCCATAACTTAACAGCAGGTCCCAGTTCACCATATCCGTTTTAGTATATGGCTTCATTCTTTTACAAGTACACTTATCTGCATTCAGTTACAGATCAAGGCACCTTTAGTCAGTTCAACCTGAAGGTGAACATGGGTGAAGCAGGAATACTCAGATTCTAACCAGCTGTGTCCAAGCAACTTTGGGCAATCTGTTGACTTTCCTCAAAAACGGGAAAGTACAAACTTTTTGATGTGGAAAATGAGAAATAACCACAGAGTTATTTAAGAGTAAAACCATAACACCATTTCTTTTTTCAAGCTGCAAGTTCCACTTTATTCTTTTCATACAGAAGATCGAGTTATTTCTCATAGAAAATAAAAAGTGTATAGAAAAACCTTGATATTATTATATCAGACAAAATTGCTTTCTAGGTTGTTGGCTTTCCGCTGCAAGTAACCAGTGGAGGACATATACAAAGGAGTTAACAACAGGGCAGGCAGGACCACCTCTATCTTTACCAAGTCTGAGAAGATAGTCCTGTGTTTTGTAGTCCCTGATGATTTTCCCCACAAATTAATTATTTCTACTTTTTTGTAAACTTTCAGTATTTTAGTTACACACAGCACAAAGGAGTATTTAATTTGTTTTGGATCTGAAGAACACAAAAAACTTTCTAACACAGGGGGCACAAAAAAACCCAACAAAATCCCTACTATTCTCATGACTAAGCTTCATATTGCTACACACCTCCACTGGTACCTCTTGTGTGTAAAGCCCCACTCAATTTTCAATTTACCTTTCCCTTAACCTAACATAATCTTTTTTGAGATAAGAGAGATGTAAAGGGGGAAAAAAATCCCCATAACTTAACAGCATTTAGCATTAAATATATGGCCCCATAAAGGATTCATACAATGACATTTAAATTCTCAATCAACTCTTACTTCTAATATTATTCACCCTCTGAGTGCTGAATACCAAGCTGCAGCTTTGACAGAACTGGACTGCCATGACCTTTTCGTGAACAGCAGCAGTTAATTCAGCGTTCCGCACTTCTATGTAAATACACAAGTATTGTTTAATTGCTATAGTTTAATACATAATGAAGTAACAATACAATGATTATACATGCCAAAGTACCTTCTAGCTGAAAACTCCCAGAAGCTTATACAAAGCTTTCAAACAGGTTAATTTTGATGATAGGGACAATGAGAAAGTCTCTTAAGCAAATAATTATGGTGCAACAGGTATCAAGTTCATTTTATGTCTATATCTAACTGTTAAAACACAAGTCACTAAAGACATACATGCAGTTTATACTACAACAGAGAGTGCAAAATGCCTTCTAAACTTAACACAATATAGTGCAAACTGAGTGCCTGCACAAGTAATTTTGGTTAGATTTTCCATTTTGTCTTGTTTCATTCAAAGTGATGTTCACCTCCCAATGTACACACTTTCCCTACTTCAGCCCACCACATAACTTTAAGTTTGAAGCCTTACTATCAAGAGTACTCATAACTGATCATCTAAAATGCCAAACATCCTCCAGACTTATGGCAGCTTAGGTTAATGTCGTAGGGGTTCAGTTGACTTAATTGTAACAACAATTTCTGGTTAAGAATAATAAACAAAAAGAATACTTTTCTTTTTTCACGTCGGTTTCACAATCCATTTTCTACTCATTCGGGTTTGGTTTTGGTTTTTTGGTTTTTTTTTTTTTTATTACTTGTCATAGCAAAAAAAGCCCAACAAAACCTCCAGTGCAAAAATATTCGTCTTTTTAACCTCTTGTTTTTCAATTTAGATCACACAGCAGAAGGTCTGCCTTCACCACGCTGCCACTATGCTTTTTCACTCAATGCGCTGTCTTCATTTAAATTGGAAGAGGACGGAAAGGAGGCAAGAAGAGCCAAGTTTCTTACGCTGCCTTAAACATGAACAGTTCAGAGTGGAAATTCTTCTGCTACCCACACACACCGCTCTCCCCAAGCCCCTCACAACACGGCAGAAGGGGTCCAGAGCCCCCCAGCCCTGGGAGGCAAAGCGCAGGCCCCCGAGCGCCCACCTCTACAGGCCTCCAGCACAGCTGCCCGGGGGGCGCGGAGCCAGAGGAGACAAAGCCGAAAGGGGCCGAAGCGCGGCCCCGGCCGTTCGAGCCCCGCCGCCGCCCCACACGCGGGG